>PVHY01007742.1:0-65588 GCA_004024945.1 Uropsilus gracilis | reverse complement strand
GAATTTGTCATTTTTAATTGATGAGTAATATTCCATTGTGTATATATACCACATTATTTTCATCCAGTCATCTGTTTTGGGCATTTAGGTTGCTTCCTTGACCTTGCAATTATAAATTGTGCTGCAGTAAACATCCGAGCATAGGTGTCCCTTTGTACCCACATTTAGGTCTCTTTTGCGTAGATTCCCAAGAGAGCAATTGCTGTGTCAAATGGTATTCCATTTTCATTAACTTGAGGGTCCTCCACACCGCTTTCCATAGTGGTTGGACTAGTTTACATTCCCACCAGCAGTGTAGTAGTGTTCCTTTCTCTCCACATCCTCGCCAGCAATTCTTGTTGCCCATTCTTTGGATGTGGGCAACTGGTGTAAGGTGGTATCTCATTGTGGTTTTGATTTGCATTTCCCTTATTACTAGTGACGTTGAATAATTTTTCATGTGCCTGTTGGCCAATTGTATTTCCTCTTTGGAGAAGTGTCTTTTTAGTTCTTCTCCCCATTTTTTGATTGGGCTTTTTGATTTGCTTTTGTTTAGTTGTGTGAGTTCCTTGTGAATCTTCATTATTAATCCCTTGTTACTCATGTGGAGGGCAAAAATTATTTCCCATTCGGTTGGGCATCTTTTAGTTTTTTGGGAAAGGATCTTTAAGTGCTCTATTTCTGGTTCCCAAATGGTTCCTTTCAAAATTTGCATCTTGGGCTTATTTACTATATTTAGAGACTTCCACTAAAATTTCCAATTTAACACTCTATTACAAGATTCTTATTGGATAGGGTCATAGCTCTTAGAGACACGACTTGCCATTGAAATGCTCAAATATTTTGAATGTTGTCTCCTTTCATTTACAATGATTCTCCCCCAGATATATTATTTGTTTCCACCTAGATATCAGAAGATCACTTATCAATCACTTAAAGTGATTCCATGTACATATGTCAGACTATTTAAGTATGCAGACATCATATGGACATTTAAGCAACTCACCAATTTACTCCTCTGCTATCTTTACAAAAATATTTGTATTTTTCATATCTGAAAATTGAGGGTAATATCAGTAACTGCTTTCCATGGTCCTTATGAGGTTAAGTTAGAATATACATGCAGAACTATTTTCA
Organism: Uropsilus gracilis; assembly: GCA_004024945.1. Lineage (NCBI taxonomy): Eukaryota > Metazoa > Chordata > Mammalia > Eulipotyphla > Talpidae > Uropsilus > Uropsilus gracilis. The sequence continues at coordinate 64,472 of PVHY01007742.1, read as the reverse complement.
ATAGCCAGACATGAAACAACCTAAGTGTCCACTGATGGGATCATGAATGTTACATCCATGCAACCGAATACTAGTCAGTCATAAAAAAGGATAAAATATTAGCATCTACAGTTGAATGGAAGGAGTTCAAGGGAAGTTTGCATAGTAAAGCAAGTCAAGATGACAAAGACAAGTATTAGATACTCACACAGCAGATCACTTGACAAAATAAAAGCCCTATAAAAAGTACCAGTAAGCAAAATGAGGTTTCTAAGACTAAGAGAGAAGAAGGAGAAAAGTTCAAAGGGATGGTGGGGATAGGATGCAGGGACAAAATAGGGGGAAAAATGAAATAGAATGCATATAAGTTTTGGGGGACCTACATAAGGATCAAAGGATGAATAGTTTAAGTTACAAATAAACAAAAATAAATTAACCAATGCAAATTTTTTGCATAGAAGCTTGGCACTAAGTAAGTGCTCAATAGACATTAGCTACATTTGTGATTATCATTATCTGAGAGGAAAGCAACATAGAAGGTCATCAGAAAACCAAGAAGAGATGTGATGGTGTGAGACCTGCTAGAGATAAGCCAGCATCAAACCTGTGTCCCCACACCTGAGTCAACAACTCTCCTTTCCACATCAGTCTTTCTGTAAACAGCAGCCAATGCCTGATAGTTAATGTACATTCCGTCTCTTTCAGGGATGTTTGAATTTGAAAAAAAGAGAAAGAAATCTATTTGTTAATTATTTAAAATTTTGAACTAACATTGCATTAAAACATTATTTAAGTTTCAAATGGGAAATCTAATTTAATTGGGAATTTTCAGGCATAGCAAGAAAAACAAATTTCGAGACAAAAAAGAAAAAGTAGTCACATATCCAGCCTGGTGCTACTAAAGACCAGAAAATGTCACATGGGCCATCTGTGTCACATGGGCCACCAGCTGACAGTTTTTATCTCTTCACACAGAAGGGAGCAGATAAAACCCATGAGCACCCTCGCATGGAGCCCCACAGAAGGTTGTCATGCTCATCCTCCAACCCCATGACTAGGAAGTGGGGGATGGTGAACAGACCTGGAACAGGCTCCCTCCTGAGAAACTTCTACTGACCAGAGAGGGACAGCAGGGTGGAGATGGTATTAAAAATTCAATTTAAGCAGGATTTCTCAAAGTGTGGTTCAGTTTCCAAGACTGCTGGGCTGCTCTCAAAGGATGAATTTAGAAATTTTGATCTAGTCCTCATGAGCTGAGACAGACAGCAAAGGCCAAATCACTTGCTGGTAAATGCCCAGGGGAACAAAAGATCTCGGGGGCAACTGTGAGAAGGAAAGTCACCTTTGTGTTAAGCAGATGTGGTATCATTGATAGCCACAATAGGTCATTGTTATTTTTAATGCCATTTTAAAACCAAAGATACTGAGATTTAGAGAATTCAACAAACCTACCCAGTGTCACCCAACTGGTAAGATAGATGGGGAGAAAAGAGAAGGCAGCACTGTGACTCAGAAAAGAGCAAAATCTGGGCAGACAGGCCCAGGGAGGACTTCCTAAACCTTCTTCTCAGCCCTGCTTTGGGCTGCTGCCAAGTGTGCGTGAGAGCATGTATTATAAGCCAGAGCAGGGCGGTGGGGGGGGGGGGGCTGCTCCTGGGCATCTTTCAGACACAGACCTCCTATTACCCCACCAGAGCACATGACCAAGGCAGGAGCTCTGCCTGCACTTCTCCTGCATGTCCCCTCACAGCCACACAGAGCACTGCAGCCTTAGTCTAGGCTCGCTTGCATCCAACTCACTATACTTCCACTTGATGCTCTGCTTGGGGCAGATGCCTGAGAAAGGGCGTTCCTTGGAGGTAGGCCAAGTGAATAACTTCTGCCGAGTGTGTATGTGTTATTAAATGCTGGGCCCTCACCAGAGGGGCAGCCCCAGAAAGGCAGCAGTCTGGACCTCCTGGGAGGTGCTCCTAGACTGAACCAATCACTGCAAGCTCCAGGAACAGGGGGAGGGCAGGGACCAGCCACTTGTACCCTGGGCAGATGGTAACAATCTGCAAGCCTGATTTTTTTGTAAGAACTCAATGTATGGTTAAGGGAAACATCAAAAATCAATGGAATTGAGAAGAAGATGCAAGAAATGATGTTGAAATGATCATTTACTTACATGAAGAATCCTTTTCAGAATATCATATGATACCTGAAGATTAAAAATTAATTCACGTAAATGACTTGTAATTCAATATAAAAATATCAAGGGACACGGAAAATGGGATTCGATATTTCATAGTCTATACATAAAGGATTGTTAGCTTAGAAATGCAATGGATTAATATAAAAAACAAAGCAAGATATCAAGTAAACTTAATTCATATAATTCTAATTTTTATGTCAAAACAAATTGAAAATCACTAAATATCAAATTAGCAAAAAAAATTAATGAAAGAACCAAAACTGATCTTTATCTGATATCTTACATAGCAAATCTGATATCTTGTACAGCCATTTCAAGTGACAATATAGAACAATGGAATCTATCCTAAGGAAATAATTCTAGGTGTGAAAAATACTTCGTTCACAATTTTGTTTGTCACAGTGTAACAAAGTAAATATTGAAAACAAATTGGTCATGCACATTCCATGTACTGGATCAATCTCACTAAGAATACAGAATAGTTTGTAAAATGTTTATATTGTGATTTATTGAGTAGGAGCACAAAAATAGAGGAAAAAACAATATACAACAAATAAGACTTCCTTGATTAAACAATGGGCAATATTTTTCAGGTTTCTTAAAGCTTCTGGGAGTAAACTACTTTTCCCATGCTTTCTTTTTTAATTTAGTAATGCTGTAATGGGACATAATATGTCCCAGACTTGCATCACTGAGAAAGAACATGAGTATATGCTCATTAAATTCACTACTAACTTCTATCCTTGCCCATACAATTGTTCCTTTTTACCTATCTATCACCATCTTTCTGCCCTTCCCTTCTGGTAACCACTCACTAGCTTAACTGTTCAAAAGTTTATTTTTGTTTTATTTCGTTCATTTATTTGTTTACTTATAGACCACATATTGGCAAAATTGTGCAGTATATTTCTCTGCTTCTAAATGAGAAAAAATAAACATACAGCAGTAAATAATATTTTCTTTTGAGTGGAAAATTTCTAAATGAAACAGCTGTATGGGAGATTTTTATTCAGTCTTAGTTGACACCTTACTGTGAAGTACAACCCTGCAAACAGTCATCAGATTCTGCAGAAGAAATGCTGGAAGGCTGTCTTGATTCTGTTGTTCTAATTTATCTGTTCCTTTGAATGCATGTTTTCAGGAAAATGGTTCTCAAGTTGTTTGCGGTGCAATCATAAGCAGTGCATGTGCAGCTTCAAGGCCACTTAACGGTTCTGTGTTAGCTTGACTAGCAAATCCTGGCATCTTTCTGATCACCTGGTATGAAAAGGAGCTAAGAGGAAATTCAAGAAACCTGCACATTTCAAATCCACCCTTCTTGGCAACAACAGTTCAGATTGGAATGTGGCTCTCCATGACAACCTTATCAGTGTTTGGGGTCTGCTTATTTCTGGGTACCATGTTCCAGGAAAGTGATGCAACTCACTTGTTACTACTTGCGCCTTAAGCCATGGTCTGTGGGCTGAACAAGAATGTCACCACACTCACATCACAGTGGCAATCTCTGCTTATCAAACTGCAACAGACATGATACTGAGTCACCCATGCAATAAATATTGATAAATAAAATGCAACAGTCTGACCAATAGGAACTTTTGACAGAGGCATGGGCCTAAACTCAGCTCTCAAGGTCAGATCCCATCTATATTAAGAATGTTGTAAAGCTACTGTATAGCTCAAATAGAGTATTTGTCCTATGCTTACAGTAGAAGCTGAGCTTCCCTTCAGAGACTGCATGCATCACAACTCTTTCACTCAGACTTTCATTTCCCTGAAAGGATGGACACCTGCCTCAGATGTCACTTCCTCCTCATATTTGTGTGTAAACTAAGATAATGCCAAGCAGGTTTGCAGTACATGTTCACTTCCTTGGAGACTGTCTGTACTGTAGAACTGCTGAGCAAATGTGGACATGGCAATGGGTGGGACCAGAAGACTAAGGAGTAGCGGTCAAACATTCTAAAACCTTTTTGGTAAAATCTGTTCTGTTTGCTACTAAGGAACATAAAATTTCACTTATAGGTCATGTTACTTGCACTGCAACATCATTTGAAATATTCTCCCCTTTGGGGTAATACCATGGGGATCAACAATTATGCAACCATGTATTGTACAAAATCCAAAAATAAAAAATATTAATTATATGAAATAGTCTCCCCTGGCATCAGCCCTCAATTATTCTCTGACATAAAATTTGGTAATTAATGCCCTCCCCACAGCCTGTGGCACACACAGGCCCAGATCAGCTAAGTTTTCAGACCGCTCTGTGGGTCTATCTCATCAATCCACATCAACTATGTATTCTTAAAGCTTACTAATATTTTCTTTCAATTTAATATTGATATAACTTTTTTCTGGACAGATTTTCTTACTATCAGCCCCATTGTTGGTGGGCAAACTGAGGGATACCCCTCAGGACTCCCAAACTTGAGTGCTCTGGAGAGGTTCCACCATCCATGAGCACAGAGACAAAGCAGATTCTAGGTGCAAAAGAGCTTTACTGGAATGACTGTGCATAGAGAGAGGAGAACAGCAGGAGTTTCCCAATTTAACATTCAGTGCTACTCATCCCTTTGTAGATAAATGTCCAACCAAACAGCATCAGTCTGACACAGGGTTACTGAGGCCTGAAAGCTTGCTGCAATTCTTTTGGAAGAGGATCACAGGAAAAGGGCCAAAGGGCCAGGCAAGTCTGGGATGAAAGAAGCAAAATCAAAGTACAAACCAAGGTAACAACTGCTTTTTTCAAATGTCCAGTGGGTTTCTCTCCCACATCTCTTCCAAGTGCCTGCACATGTCCTGACTCCATCTGTCTTCTTCCATGCCCACCAAGTTCCTGATGCAATTGCAAAACTGAGAAGGTACAGCACCCCTCTTCACATGTCTCCTTCCTGTACGTTCTTGAACCTACCCCCTTCTACATCATATAGCTTGACCTGACTCCTCAGTTCCTCCCATAGTTGAGTGTGACGAGGAACACGGTACCTCTCCCTCTTACGGAGATGTCTCTGTTACACTATTCTTGGCACAAAGAGAGGGCTATTTTGGTCTCTCTCCAGTCATTCCTGCCTCAACACAGCTCACCAACCCAAGTAGCATCAGCACTATTCAAGTTTATTTCTGATAGAGCTTTTGTCCTTTCCTCCCAAACCCCATCAAAGTTTCGCTTACATTAGGTGCTTTCATGTTGCTCCACTTCTGACTATCAACTCATTTCTTGCACAAAATTTGTGGACGTATCCACCTAATTTAGCCCCTTTCCCAGCCAAGGCGCCCAGTGTCCTCTCATCTGTGGGAGGCCAGGATGTGACAACGAAACAAAAGTCTTGGAAACACAAACCTGATTGCTTTGTCATCACGTGACAATGTTCTAAAGTCAGAAATAAGGTGACCATTGATTATTTTTTAAATTCCCCTTAAACACTAGAATCATACTGGTCAATGGTCTCACATTCTAAAAGATGTTAGTCAGTGAGAAGCAGATAAAATCTCCACCACTAAAAAATTCTTATTTTCCTCTTAATTTTCTGAATAAAACATGAACATCTGTATTCAGTTTTACTGCAGTTCAACTTCACAATTGAACTGCTGAATTATTGCCACTTCCCTCTGGTAGGGGTATCCTGTTACCTGTTGTGATTTGTTGGGAGAAGAGAATTTAGAAAGCTGAAACCTGAGGGAAAAAACATATCAAACCTTAAACTATAACCCACCAACAATAAGAAAAATGGCACAGACCTGTCAAATGTTTTGTATGTACAAAACATTTCCATAAACATATTTTAAAGAAATTATTAATTATAGATGCACTCAGGGTTTGAAAAGACAGTTTGAGTGATTTATATGATGAATCAGAGGTGCTAGATATCTCCACATTAAATACTGTATTAAAACATCAGTTCGATAAAATAGCTAAACAAAGTTCAGCAATTATGTGAACAGTACTTTCTACTTATAAAAGACTTATATATTATCATCTGTTTACATAAATTATCCCACACTGATAAATCAACTTGCCAATCAACCTACCAAATCAATCAATTTGATCAACAAATCAAATTGATAAATGCTGATAAAAATTAATTCATAATGTTTTCTGCATGTATGAATTTCTTATATTCAAATATTTTGATAATGTGTCTTTTAATAATATGACACTGAAAAATATGTCCTATTGATCCTAATTAACACAATATTGGAATGTTCAAAAAAATGACAAAAATTTATGGAAAGAGAAAGGAAATGTAAGGGAAAGAGTGGAAGGGTCGAAGAGGCAAGAAAGAATAGGAAGAAGACTGCTTCTCCGCACCTCCCCCACCTCCTTCTAATGCAGAACAAGGTAGCCAGGACTGGGGAATAAGGGTGCCTATTCAGATTAAGTTAACTCATTAGACTCTCTATTCTTTGCTTGGATTTTAAAATGTCAATGTCATAAATACTTTCATTAACTACTTTTCAAAAAATACAAAGGTGATAGAAAATAATCACCTCCTTTGTGTAATAGTTTAATAACTAAAGTCTTACAAACACTGAGAATTTCTGGTTTTGTTTTCTAAATCTTTTTATTACTTCCAGGAGAAAGTTTATTCCTAACAACTAATAATTTTTAAAATAACATGCATTTTTGACCAAACTACATTATATTTTGGATTCATTTCACATTTACAAAGCAAGTAGTTGATGGCACATATTTAACTGACCTTTTAAAAAAGCCAAGTGTGTATTCATGCAGCTCACTGAGGCCAGGGAAAAAACCTCCTTTGTAACCTTAGTAGCATGGTCTGCTTAGGGAACAGGGATTAAATTTTAATTAGTATTTAAATATTAATATTTACTATAAAATCTTATAATAAAATTTCAATTGGCTTCAACCTTTCTATGAGAACCTCTTAGAACAGTTTTGTCACTTATTGCAGAATTTAACAATTCTTTCAATTTTCAGAATTACTTTTATATTCAGTTGAGCTTCACTCAACTAGATAGAGTAGAAAAAGAGAGAAAATATAAAAGCTCATAGATCTTAAAATAGGGAAACTATTGACAAATGCAAAAATGCTGCAATTAATAGAACATATGCAATTAATAGAACATATGGGTGCAGTTTGCAGTGTCTCAAAAGAATTATGAAAGTAATGTCAAAGCTCACAACCCCCAGAACAGCTACAATAATAATTTAAAATAAGAAATGTGCAATAATTACCAAAATGTGACACAGAAACACAAAATGTGCAGACACTGAGGAAAGGAGCTGACAAAGTTGCTCAGGACAAGGTAACCACAGACCTTCCACTTGTGGAAATACAGTACTGTAGAGTGCCAGGCAACAAAGCACAAGAAGGTGAGTATGCCTGGTTTCTGAGGTCTTCGATACAGTTCTAAAGTTTATACTATACTATTAAATTCCACGCAAGAAAATTGCCATAAAAATTTGTGATGATTGTGTAAGGGCTGAATCTACACTACTGACCAACATCCTACAAATTACCATAATCTCAAAATGAAAGTTCTTTTATCTCAGTGCAACCCTTGCCTATTCCAGATGAGCTGGAAATTGCTCATTCATCAAATCGTTCAACATAATTCAAACTCCAAAATGAATTAGAGGTATGGAGGGCGTACCTGACAGCAGGGAAAGGAATCAGTGGTTGTGAGCTTTATGTTATGCAATCCTATTATGAGAAGTGACTGAGTCAACACTAGGATGCTTACTCTTCCCAAAAGTTCTGCAAGCTCAGTAATACAGTGACTCTCTTTATATAATTTTGGATTAATATTTTTAAATTCCTTAAGACTTGATAGGTGGAGAAGTTAGAACATTCTGTGTTGTGGGTGTTTCTGATGGTGCTTTCAAACAATACAAAATAAGACAGAGGACAGGGCAATGCTCTGAATGATTCACACTGCAGGGGAAAAGAGGAACACCAGAGGTATCTGTTTTTGCTCGCTATCTTGTTGCTTTGTTTTGAACTCAATTTTCCCATTGATTTTGCAAACAAAACACTCCTCAGCTTGATAATATCTTTGTACTTAGATGAATATCATCTTTTTTTCCCATTTTAGGAATGAAAATGTTTAGAGACCACATTAATGAGGTGACTAACCCGTAAGTCAGGAATTAAGTCTTAACCTTCCCATTATTTTATCAGATAATAGCATCACTTAAAAATCTTTCTTTTCCTTGTTAATCTTAATAAAAGTCACCATGCCTAATTTTTCAACAACACACAGATAAATCATGCTATAGTAGAAATCAGAAAATAAGATTAATAGTAGGAAAAAAAACCCCACCCATTTTCCAAAGGCAGGTGCTCTACCACTTGGATAAATATACATATACATATGTATATGTATATTTAGCATTTATGTATATTTACATAAATAATATGTTGTAATGCCAATGAGTTAATACTATCCAAATTCTTTGTAAATCAGCTTTTCTTACTTAACAGGAGATGATCGTAATATCATTACAAAAACATTTTTATGTGCTTAGTTTTTCTAATACTAAAATCAATGGTAAGAACGGAATTCAAAGATGACCTAATTTATACTAATAGTTTCTATTCAACTTGAGAAAGTTAGTTATTACTAGCAATAAAAATGCACCAAAAAACTATATACATGGGAAAAAGCAATTCAAAATGGATAAGAGACTTGGACATAAGACCTGAAATCATAAATTACACAGAAGAAAATAAAGGCAAAACACTCCACAACCTATACTGCAGTAACATCTTCAAGGAAAGAAAATGAAGGAAAACATAAAACAGCTGGGACTATATCAAGCTAAAACATTTCTGCACAGTAAAAGAGACAATAACCAAAACAAAGAGACACTCAGCTGAATGGGAAAAAACTTTTGCATTCCACTCAACTGACAAGGATATGATATCAAAGATCCACAAAGAACTCACACAACTCAACAAGATTAAAGCAAAAAGCCCAGTTAAAAAAATGGGAGGAGAGCTGAAAAGATATTTCTCCAATAAGGAAATACAAATGGCCAACAGGCATTTGAAAAAATGTTCAACATCACATATAATCAGGGAAATGCAAATCAAAACCACAACAAGATACTACCTTATACCAATAAGAATGGTCCATATTTCACCAGGCACAGTGGCTCGTGCCTGTAAGCTCAGCCTATGAAGCGGCTAGGGCTAGGGATCGCGGTTCGAGTCCTGCCTGGGGCCGGTAGAGAGACCTAGTTCCAAAAAATAGTTGGACGTGGTGGTGTACACCTGTAATCCCAGCTACCTGGGAAGCTGAGGCTGGGGATTGCTTGAGTCTGTGGTACCGCAGGCAACGAGAGCCTGCGGTTCCACAGGCAAAAATAGGGAGACCTAGTCTCAAAAAAAAAAAAAAATGGTGCATATTAAAAAAAAAAAGAACAACACAACAAGCAACAAGTACTGGCATAGGTATAGAGAAAAAGGAACACTTTTCCATTGCTGGTGGGAGTGCAAGGTAGTCCTGCCACGATGGAAAGCTATGTGGAAGACCTTCAAACTACTAGAAATGGAACTGCTGAATTCCACTTTTGAGAATCTACCCAAAAGATACCAAAATACTGATTCAAAAGGACACCTGTACTTGGATATTTATTGCAGCACTGCTTACAATAACCTGCTTACAATAACTCAAATGCCCAAAACAGACAAATGAATCAGAAAGTTGTGTTATATTTACATAAGGGAATATTATTCATCAATCACAAAAGACATATTTGATGCATTTATGATAGCATGGATGGATCTAGAAGAAATCATACTAGCAGAAATGAGCCAGAAAGAAAAAGAGAAAAATTGGATGATCTCACCTATATACCAGATATAGGAATAAGAAAAAGGTAAAACAAACTGACAGCACAACTAAAGCATAAAGCAAAAGAGGAGGAGGTCAGGGAGAAAGGAGGTCATGGGAGAAAGCGATGGCAGTTCACAGGTGACAGGGTGGAGGGAGAACCTCAGGGTATAGAACATTGTGTATATGTATATATATATGTATGTATGTGTGTATGTATGTGTAATCAATTTTAAAAAGCTAAAAAAGAACTATATGCATGGAATTGATATGTCTATCAGCAAACACCTTTACAAGTATTTTTGGCATTGATGGTTTCAATGTGTAACAGGTATTGTAATCAAACTATTACACTTGTGCAATGTATCCATCTCTCCCACTAAAATCAGATCTCAAGGCAGCTTACATTTTAGCGACAAAACCCTGGATGGAGTTTATTGTCCGTTAAGCTTTTTATTCAAGTTATGTTAGATAACTGAACTAGTAGAAAAGGCCATCTCTGACTTCTTTAGTTCCCATCCAACTGAAAATGTTTGCCACAGAGTAGGGACAACCCTTGGTGTCATTAGTATATTTGTGAGGATAAAGTGGGAGGCACAAGGAGAAGTGGAGAAGGCCACATTTTATAAAACCTAAGATAGCTTTGATAGCAAAATTCTAATTGAACTGGGATGTGCCATGAATTTTAAGATACAGGTTCAAAGGTGTTATAACATGGAAGAAAGTGTAGAGTATATCTTAGGATGTAGGAAAGGGCCAAGAACAGCCAAGAAGGGCCAAGAAGGGAGGCAGGCAGCAAAGGACTGGATGCCTGACTTTAGAGCCAGGAAGAGCAGGAAGACCCCTTGAATAGCTTGAGGGCAGCATGGAAGACAGATGAGGATTTTGGCCCTGTTTCCAGTCAGGATTCTGACTATCTCAGAATAACTCACTGCCACACCAGCGAGGGAGGCAAGATGCCACAGTTGGTGAGTCAGTGCAAAGGGGCCAAGCAGGAAATGGCAGACCAGGTCCCTAAGGTTGTTTCAATTCCTGTGTGATTCAGTTGGAACCCAAAAGTGCTGTCCAGATGAACCAATGTGAAGGCACATGAACTTAGACCCAGTGAGGCTGCCACAGGTTCATGGCCGCAAGCTTGTCTCATGTTGGTGGAGTGTGAGAGGACCCCAAATTCACTAGACTGGTCACCAGAAGGCAGGGCTAACATCACACAGTGAGCAAAGGAATCCAAGTCAGTCAGGAGGACTGCCAGGCTCACATTAGCTGGAGAAGTGAGCAGACCACAGGCTGCATCAGCACAGACTTTAACCAAAATAAGCCATCAACCAGTAGCTATGACTCCAGGAGACATTGTCATAGAGACCCAAGAGCAAGGATACCATCCCCCAAAGTCACAAAGTCAAAGCCACATCCTGCCAGGTGAAATCTAAAAGGCCAAACATTTTACCCAAAAGAGATGAGCCTAATGAAATCATTTAAATGTTTGTAATTGGATCCAGTTTTATGTGGTAGTGCCCAGAAGTCAGCTTTTTCCTGGTCATTCAGCCCAGAGGGGCTTTGATTAAGATCAGATCTGTTCTGAGACAATGAAGTGTTACATTTTCCCCAGCTTTATTAAGATGTGATTGACATACCATATGGGGTAATGTATAAGATGCTGATTTGGTACAATGAAGTTTTAGACAATAAAGGAGAGACATTTCTTCTATACCTCCAACTTGGAAAGCAAACATGCAACTGAAAAAGCAGGACTTCTCCAATCAGTCTGTGATCACACGATGTCTCACTACTGCTTCTGAGCACTTGCCAGGGAATAAAGGATATGAGAACCTACCCTGGGTGCTCCAGCTCTCCTCCCTCTTCTGAATTTTCATGGCATATTTGGTCTCTAAAGGACCTATTAAAAATGTCAATCCAGCCCAGACTGACTATCTCAGGAACTCCAGGGGTGAAGCTAGGCAGCTGTCTGTCTTCTAAGCAATTGAGCAACAAGTATTCTCATACTCAGTGACATTTGAGAACCACAGTCATTGGATCTTGTGCCTCTTTTATGAAAATTTACATCCTGGAACTGTGCTTCTAGTTTTAATGACCAATGTCATCAGAACATAAATACACATGAATCATCCTGGTCACAGTCATCCTTAGACCCCAAGTCAGTCATCTGTATTCCTTGCAGACAGGTCTCCAGTTATATTCATGCTAATACTTCTCTGGTTATAACTCACAATCATCCTCAGTATTTTCAATATCTACATGAACGGTTTTGCTTATATCCTGGCTCCAAACTTAAACCCAGTTCTGCCTCTTTGGTATTCATTCAATGAACTATTCATTGATTTTCTCATTACCAATGATTACAATCTCTACTAACAGCCTCAAGCAGCTTACACCCATCTCCATCCTATTTCTAAGCAACTCCAAAAGCTTTTAAACTCTGTTATTTCACTGATCCACCACTCTTTCAGGTGACCTGTCCTCACACATGTCCTATTTTTCTTTCTCTAGTGGAGTCAATTGTTATTATCACTCCATGCATGATTTTCAACTCTCTCCATCCTGTCTCTGTACATTTCACTTAGTAAAATCCAGTACTGGTTGAAGTCAGTTTGCTCTCTATACCTACACTGCTGAACAATATTAGTGGAGAAAAACATAAAACTGCACTGATCAATCTCATTCTAATTTCCTAATAACTGGACCTCAGGCAAGCATGGCAGTCCTAACATACTCCATTATTCTCCTGTCCCAGACGACAATGACATCGTACCTTCTCCTTCCTCCTTAAATGCCAATAGTTTCTCCCTAATGCTTCCTCCCACCCTGCTGATAGCATTGCTTCCTACTTCACTGAGAAAACAGAAGTGAAATAGAACTTTCACAAGCACCTGTCAAACACCTATGTCATTTCCTGTGCTTTCTATCCCCCACTTCAGCTGACCTCCTTACAGAAAACCTTGTGAACAGAGTTGTGCATATTTGCTATCTCCATTTCATCTCCTTCCATTCTTTTTGAACCCTTCATGTTGCCTACACGAATCTACTGAAGCTGCTCTGGTCAAAGTGTCCCTAACCACTACGGAAGGCTGTGTGGAAGACCCTCAAACAATTGAAAGTAGAACTACCATTTGACCTAACAATCTACCAAAGGATACAAAAACACTAATCCATAAGGACAACTGTACACATATATTTATTGCAGCACTATTTACAATTGCCAAGATATGGAAATAACCAAGTACCCCAAAACTGATGAATGGCTGAAAAAGATGTGGTATATTTACACAATGGACTATTATGCATCAATCAAAGAAGACAACCTTACGTCATTTGCAATAACATGGATGGAACTAGAAGGAATCATGTTAGTAGAAATAAGCCAGAAAGAAAAAAAGAAATATGGGATGGTCTCACTTAGATAAGGGATTTGGGGAAAAACAGACAAATGGACAAGAAAAATATAAAACTGCCAAATATATAGAACTGAAATACAGAGCTAGAGAGAGGAAGGAGGAAGAAAATGGGGGAGGGGAATAACACAAAAGATTGAGATCATTTGCAGGTGATATAGTGATGGGAGAACTTCGGGGTAGACAATGTTGCTATATATATATGTATATACATAGTATATATGTACATATATACAGATGTTTGTGTGTAATATGTATACATATATACAATATATGTACATATCTATACAAATACATCATGCAATCAATAAAAAAATTTTTTTAAAGCCCCCTTAACCTCCATGATGCTTAATCTGCAGTCTTGTGTCTTCATCTCATGGATCCTCCCAGCAGCATTTTCCAACGCAGGTTACTCCCTTTGCTAAGGCACATATTCTTCCCTTGGCTTCTCTTAGATTTCACTGACTACTCAGTCTTCTTTGCAGATTCCTACATCTCCAAGGTCTAAACAACTGCATGCCCCAAGGTTCATATTTTGAGCCTTTATCTCTTAGCTTCACCTTTATCTCTATTACCTTTCTGCTCCAACGGAGTTTCAAAGTCTAGGTGCAACTATCCTGCCATCTCTACTTGTTTGTCTAATACACAACCTTTAGTTCTATTGTCCAAAATGATTTGATACACTCTTGCTCTGGCTGCTCAGTGAAGACAGTTTTGAGAAGATGTGATAACAGGAGTATGAGCAGAGGTACTAGCAGTTGTCCAGTTAAGATATTGTCTTGGTAAACTCTAGTGATGGTGGTAGAAATAAAGGGACCCAGTGGAACAGTACCTTAAAGGTAGATCAAAGGACTTAATGATGGATTCATGGAAACGGAGAGGAAGGGAAGACTTTCGTGAAAGATGCTATCTCCTAATGTTGAAAGTCATAAGAAACTCTTAAAAATGAGCCACATTATCCTGAGGGAAACTGCTTCATAAGGTAGTATAACGATATTAACTTTCTAAGTTCAGTGATTTCTTAACAATCTCTTATAGATATGGCAAGGTTCTGTTTTGATTGCAGTGTCCAGAGTGGGCAATTACGAATAGAATTGATATAAAGAGACAATGGCAGATCTGAGACTTCATCTGAAGAGAAAAGTTTCACACTTTCCTCCTCAGAAAAGTGTGATATGTAAAAATGTAAAATATGTAAAAATCTGATAAAGAATGAGAAAAACTCTGGGGAGACTTATTCATTCTGAGGAAATGAATAAGCTGTTGCCTATGATGGAGGCAGACTCAAGATGTGAACACTCAACCTGAGTCCTAGTACATCTGCCTTCAGATATAAAATGATTGTGTGTGAAGCAAAATGGCAATAACCATGTGTGGACTGATTGTCTCAGCACCCCAGGTTGATGCAATCAGACTATATAAGGCACAGCAGGAAGTCTGAAATCATTTCATTTTTTCCTCTCTTGTGGGAGCAAAACCACACCTGGCTCACATGCATTGCTCACATGTGGCCTGATCTTTTCGTAACGACTCATTTTTCAAAAACACAAAACTTAGCTCTGCCTTCATCTCCAAGGAAAAAAGTGCTTTTTTAATTAAAACATAAAGAGAAAGAACCCTTCTTTCATTGGAAAACAAGGAAAGGGGAAACTGAGGAGTACAGAAATGAGCACATTTATACAATTGCTTGTGGAAGGACAAGAGAACAGCATCAGATGCACCTCCCTCCCTCTCTCTTCCCCAGTGGACTGGGATAAAGAAGAAGGATAAAGAAGCAAGGTTAGAATAAAGGAAAATATGTAAAATAATCAGAGAGAAAGAGAGGGTCATTTAGTATACAATTTATCAGTTGTAAAATGGAAAATGAATAAATTGACAGAAAACAGCACTTGAAAGAGGGTGTTGGTCTGGGTAGAAAAATATAGTTCCTAGTTCCGTGTTCAGAATAAAAGGACCCATAGACAGTTTAAGCATTAGAGAAATCATATGCCCTGTAAAAAGAACTAAATATAAACAGTTATCTTGAAGTTAATAAACTTTACATTTATTATTTTTCTCTGAATCAGAGAGCTACCTATTTGCCTATGGTGAAGAAAACAATAAGGAAAACCAATTAATCAGCAGGAATTTTGTTAAATTGTCACTTATGCAAAACCATTTCCTTTCGTTGAAATCCAGCTGGCTGTGCACAGGCTAAGGAGTTTGCTGCAAATCCAAGGTTCAAACACTGTTTATGGGACAAACAGGAAATTATATTCCATTTTGAATCTCTCGGTCATCAAAACAGCCATTCAGACCACAACAAACACCTGATCAGCTCATGGGGGTTCATGCTCTGATATGCTTTTCTTTCTTTGCCAAAAAGGGATAGACTTGTAATGACAGCAGTGAAGGAACTTGAAAGTTGGGAGGGCCTTGGAAACTGGCCCAGTAGTCTCAGTGGGTGTGCACTGCTCTTCTAGAAGTAACCCAAGGCTGTACCTACAGTGGCAGAGAACCAATCGCTCTCAAGGGAGCCCAATTCCATGCTGTACAGCTCTTCCTTCCTTTGAGTTGAAGTCATTTCCCCCATATTTCCAGCTCTTTCACGAGTTGCCCTATTAAAGTTTTTCATAACTCTAATGTTTATTCCACATGTCACCCCCTTCAAAAGAGGAATATTCCTGTCATCTACAGTCCCACCTTTCTCCAGTAGACCTCTTACCTCTTTGACGTTTCACTTTATCTCTGCCTTCTAATGTTCTTTCACAATATTTATTTGACTGTGCTCCTGTTTGATGATATTTTAAAGTGTGATAGACAGATGAAAAGCAGAAACAGCTAAGCCTTTAAGTATAGAAACTATCTTCCTAGATAAACTTAACAAGCAGGTGGTCCTGATAAGATGCCTCTGAAATGGTGTCCATAAAGGCAATAAATTGAAGACAACTTGAGATATTTATGGATTCTACGTCTCTAGTCCTGGAGCCTTCTCCAGGATTTGGAAAGAGCTGCCAGGGAGGTGTGCACTGAGTGGTGGCCTCCTCTTCCTGCAGATGGCAGTGGTCAGGACTCTCTGGACAGGGCCCCACCCACTCTGTATGTGCAGTTTCCTGAGGTTTACCAAGAAGTTCATTCACCTCCACCCATTTTTTTCTGCTGCTAGTTGATTTGTATGCTTGTAGTGTAAAGTATTGTGGTTCCCCCCAACACACAAGTTTATGCTACAGTTACATAACAAAATAAAAATTAAGCCTGATAGCCAGAACTGAACACAATTTCTTGGATGTTCTCTGACAGGGGTAGCAGACTCATACTATAAACTCTTTCATTTGAAGTACTGAATTATTCCACGCAATTTATATTATTTGCTATATGATTAAAAATGTACTGCACATTAGCAAAAACTATTTTGTCAAAATATTCATGCATCCAATGATTACATTCTTTTAGTAATAACATCACACTGTAGATTCGCTGTGGCAGATTGAATAACGATATTTTGAAGATATTGAAGACCTAACCCCTTAAGTTTCTAAATATACTGATTTACATGGCAAAAAAAAAAAAAAAGACTTCACAGAAGCAATAAGGTCAAGGATCTTGAAAAGGAAAAGTGAACCTGATTATTTGGGAAGACCAACTTAATCACAAGTATTCTTATAACATGGAGGTAAGAGGACCAAAATGAAGAGATGGAATATGAGAAGTAATGATTGTAAGGATGCAGGGCATCAGCAAAGCTATGCAGGCTGCCTCCAGAAGCCCAACAATCCAAGAAACAAAAAGCAGCGCTGCCTCCCTGCTTCAGACTTCCAAACTCTACAATGAAGAGAGTATAGATCTGCATTTCTCCACACCACTAAGTTTTGATAACATTTATACAATAGTAAGAGAAATCTAATACTCTTGTATTTCACTCAAGATGTGTAGGTCTTCTTTACATACAGTGCGGTATGGTTTCATATTCCATCTATACAGCTGACTTTCCAGATGTAAGAACAAAATCTTAAAAGTTATATCAAATTTTTTTGCTTCGAGCCATTCCTTCAGCTATCAAGAATGTACTGCAATCTGATTCTGTTATCCGAGTGTCTGGGTGTACGTAATCTTTCCCTCTTCTTGGAATCATTGATGTTTTATGTGCTTCTTTCCATATCATTAGTCAAATCACCAATGAAAATGTCTGATAAGGAAACAAAGGGATCAACCAAGAAAACTACACCTCCCTCCAAATTTTAGGAACCATAATTTATCAAGGACCTTACAGTTTGCTCCACTGTAGTTTTCAATTTTATGAGAATTTATACAAAGCATATGAACTGGTTCACACTATGCTGAGAGTAATTCTACTAAAGAAAATGTAGTGAACACATGAATTTACCCCTTGAGAATCTGATCTGATTTCAGATTACCATAGCTTGCTTATCTAGTTGCTAGTTTCCTAGTTGTTCATAAATCACTACTTTACTAATATGACATAGAATTTTGCCTGGAATCAATACATTCATAGGCTTCAATTTGATAAGTATAAATAAGTTTTGAATTCCTTTCAAAGACAATATGCATAGTGCTCAAGAGATATCAGAATGTCTTCACATTGCTTGCTTTTAAGCAATAACATTAAAATTTATCTTAATTCTTTTTCTGGAAGTTTCTAGAATCTGAGAACATTAATAATAATTTAGAAAATAATACTTATTCATATGGTATCCACACACTCTAAACAATCTTTTTGTTTAACTAAAAATGAAAGGAAACCCAGCAAAGAATTTCTACATTAGTAGAAAAATATTTGACTATTCTGTGTTTTGTATAATTTGTTCTAGAATAAAAAGATTGAGAGATACTTTTATTAGATCTGTCAAAAATTAAACATTCAAAAGATCCAGTTTATGTCAATATTTTGTAAAAATAAAGTAATAACAGTAATAGATAATGATTCTTGGTGTTTATTGTAAAGAGCCAGGTACAGAGTTGCAAGAAAGGACGAACGAGAGAGATTGACACAGTCAAAGAAGCATGGCTGGTAGCAACTTTAAGGTAAATTACTAGGCCTTTTATAGGGTTTAGGCAAAGGAGAAAAAGGGTGGCCAAGAGAATGTTTTACAACTAATTAACTAGGAAGACTAATAGCTAAGGTAATAAAATTTGGGTAAAACACTAGTTCCTGTGAGATAATGGTGGGCAGGGGATTTACCCATACACTATTGGTAACTTCTAAGGAATGTCTTTTAAGGTAAACACCGGGCAAATGGAGAAGATGCTCTTTGCTTTCCGGATGTCCATCATGTTAGTTTTGTCTTCAGTGTTTTGAAGCCAGATAAGATAGTGAAATGAAGATTTTTTCATAACACACAGCATGAGTCCTGTCTGATCTCAGTTGACAGCCTCTGACATTTATGTAAATACTACAAATGCACTCAATTCTGACAAATACAAAAAGAGATACAACCTTTTTTTAATAGATTGAAAACATGACAGACATCACAGAAGATTTAGTAACCTGCTTGAGGTCACATAGTCAGTTGTAGAGCCAGAACTTGAAACTAAAAATCTGAAATTAGAAGCTGATTCCTATTCCAATGTGTCAAGTGAATTGTGAATTAAAGGAGTGTTTTGGCTAAATATTCTTTCTCTTGCCTTTTATTTTGAAACTTTTCAAACCTACAAAAGACATTCCCTAGATTCAACAGCTTTCATGACCCCCCAAAAAAATTCCCTCATGGTACCTTTTATAATCACATCTTGCGTACACATGTAGATACTGCCAACCTCCAATTTGTTTTTTCAAGCATCCCTTTGAGTGCAACAATACACTTTGTAGTTTAAGAATACAGACATCTTCTACACAGGGTAATTCCTTTCAGTTGTAGCATGACTAATATTCTAAGGCATTTAAGCACAACAGTTTGTTTCTCCATTTACCCATTAAGTTACTGTGCTATTTCCAGTTTGCAGCAATTATGAAGAAAATAGATTCAAACAGATTTTCTGTGAATATTCATTTCCATTTCCACAGGGTATTTCTTAATTAGTGTTGCTGTGTTATACAACAATAAAGTTGTACTTTATTAGAAACCACCAATTGTTTTCCGGAATGTTGATAATCTGTTGCAGTCTCACCAGCAATGATTGCGACTTCTACTTGCTCCACATCTGTGTCAGCACTTGCTACTATCATATGTCTTGCTTCAGTCAGTTTAGTAGAAGGTTTAGGGTATCTTACTATGGCTTTAGTTTGCATTTCCTTAATGACCAAAGTTTTCTCATGTGTTTATTTGCCTTCATATACCCAGAGATGAAGAGTCTGCTAAAAGTCTTTTGTTCATGTGACAAAGGGAGGGTTATTTGCTTCCTTGTTCATTTGAAAAATTCTTCATAATTTTCTAAATACTACTCCTTTGTCCAAGATGTGATTCACAAAGATTTCTCTCTGTACTTCTTTTCATTTCTTAATATTATTTTTCACAGAACAAGTTTTAAATTGTGATAAAGTCTAATTAACCAAGTTTCTCATTTAGTGATTGTGTCTTTGATTTTACATCTAGGAGCTCTTTGTGTAACCCCTTTCCTGCCCCACATGCCTGAACAAGAGGTGTCTGGATCTGTCAGTGTTAGAGATTTGGGAACTAGATAAATTCACTGTTAGATTCATGCTACTTTGAATTCTAGTTTTCTTCCCTGTGTCTCTGTATCATTTACTGTATGTATCTGCTTCTGCACAGTAGGAGAGACAAGGTAACCCAGAGCCAGAAACACGGAGTCAAGTTTGTCAATATCTACCTCTCAGAGATCATGGAATTAGGTCCTGCCTCCTCTTTCTTACTCTTCCTCCTCCCCAGGCAGTGGAGTTTCCATTACAAAGGGCACATACATGGCAGTGGGCAAAAGGAGCTTTTATTGGAGCTGCTGAATAAAGTCTGTGCTACTTCTCAACATGTCCTCCAATCTTGTTTAGTTATTAAAATTTACTTTACAGATATCATGATATATCGCTTATCAGTATTTCAATATAAACATCTAAAAGTAAGTTCCTGTCTAAATACAATGTCATTTTCACACCTATCACATTTAACAGTAATTACTGAAGACCCAAACTGTAATCAATTTTTTTTAAATCTTCCTAATGTGCAACCAACCAAATCCAAACATGTTAAAATATTCTAACTTTGTAGAGGTACATATAGCTGATATGTATCCAGTAAAGTCCTTAATCCCCTTCATGTTCAATCAAATATAATCTTAACCTACATGTCTCATCTTAATGTCCTTCTCACACCATCCTGCCCTTACTGACATTCTCATCTCAGTAGGGATATGGGGCAAAGGGAAGCAAAAATTGTTTGAAAAATGTCTCATGGGTAATTAGGAACTAATTATACTTTGAAAATTCATTTTATGATGAATTAGAAGTAATTCTGTATGGTTGTATTTTTCAATCTGCCTGTCCAGACTCATTAGTAGGTTATAAAATCAATTATTGACTCTGGGCCAACATCTTTTTAAAAAAAATAGAATAGAAACTAAAAAGAACATCCCACATAGTAAAGATAAGTAAAGATAAATTGGGACATTCTGTTTCAGTTCTGTGTATGTAAACTTATGTGTTGTACATTGTCATAGAAATGCCTTTCTCATGGAAAACTGTGGTCAAAAATGTAAAAGCCTTGGTTTTACAAATAACCTAAGAAGGGATTACTGATCAGAAGGTTAGCACCTTTCCCAATACCTAGGTTCCAGGAGACCCAGTCTTCCTTTTCCTTGTGTCTCTAGTGGATTTGAGATTTCCTACAGGTCCAAATATCTAGAGATTGGGGTGATGAGCAGTGCACCCACCAACTTGATGAGCTTCCCTGTCTCTAGAATACTCTAAACTCAGTTGGGACACCACAGGGAAAAAGTAGCACAAACATGAGCCAGGACACAGAGCAGAAGAAAGAAGCGGTCATGTGTGTCCACCCTTCCTATTTCCTATTGGTCATGTGTGTCACCAATCCTATTTCTAAGCCAGTGTACATGAGAGCAATGATGAGAAGCATCCAAGCAGGGTTTGTACTGAAAAATCAAGCAGAGACACTTCAGGTGAGTGACAGCTCAGCAAACTGATCCTCTGAGTTCTGATCTCCATTCCCTTCTTACTCATTGTATGCCCTTGGGAAGGTTAAACTCTCTAGCTTTTGTTTTTAAATATCCATAAACTGAGAGAAAAAATTCAATATTTTATAGGTTGCTGCGAGGATTTAATGAGTCAATACATATAAAGAACTATAGCTCAAAAAATTGGTCAACGTTGCTAGTAATAAGGGAAATGCAAATCAAAACCACAGTGAGATACCACCTTACACCAGTAAGAATGGCCCACATCCAAAGAACGGGCAACAAGAATTGCTGGTGAGGATGTGGAGAGAAAGGAACATTACTATACTGCTGGTGGGAATGTAAACTAGTCCAACCACTATGGAAAGCTGTGTGAAGGATCCTCAAGTTAATGAAAATGGAACTACCATTTGACCCAGCAATTGCTCTCTTGGGAATCTACCCAAAAGAGACCTCAATGTGGGTACAAAGGGACACCTGTGCTCGGATGTTTACTGCAGCACAATTTATAATTGCAAGGTCATGGAAGCAACCTAAATGCCCAAAACAGATGTCTGGATGAAAATAATGTGGTATATATACACAATGGAATATTACTCATCAATTAAAAATGACAAATTCGATGATTTTATAACAACATGGATGTACTTAGAAGAAATCATATTAGCAGAAACAAGTCATAAAGAAAAATACAGAAACCAAGTAGTTTCACTAATATATGGGATATAGTGAAAAAATAAACAAAAGACTTGAGGAAAAGTCAAAATAAGCTAAGCACCATACTGAAGCGCACAACTTTGAGCAGGAGGGAAAGGGGGGGGGATGGAGGGGAGGGTGGGGAGGGTAAACCCCTGGGATTACAATGTTGCAAAATTTATATATAAAACAAACAAAAACCAAAACAAAACAAAACAAAACCACAGTGAGATACCATTTCACAACACTGTGAATAGCCCATATCAAAAAAGATCAAAACCAGTTGTTGATGAGGATATGGAGAAAAAGAACCCATTTTCTCATTATTGGTGGGAATGTAGACAGTTCCACACTCAGTCCAAAGATTTCTTAAAATATTAAAAATAGATCTGCCATATCATCCAGCAATTCTACTAAGTGGTATCTACCAGAGAATGCAAAAACACTAATTTGAAGGCACTCCTATGTTCACTGCAATGATGTCTATAAAAGCCACACTACAGAAATAACCTGTGTCCAATGGTGAATAGATATAGAAGTGGTATAGATCCATAATGGAATATTAATCAGCTATTTAAAAAAGATGAAGTCTTGCCATTTGCAACAACATGTATGAACTGAAGAGGATTACACTAAATGAAATAAATCAGAAGGAGAATGACTAATACTGGATGATTTGACACATATGTAAACCACATCTGTGTGAAACAAAGGGGCAGATAAGACTAAACTAAAACAGACTCTAGAAATCTGACTGCAGAGCTGAGACTACCAAAGAGGCAGGGGGTGTTTTGGTGATGGGTGTGACATACATCTGAGGAGTTGTTATCCTAGACCTCTTAAACATGCACAGTAAATCAATATTACCTCAATAAAACTGATTAAAAAAAAAAAGAACTATGACTCTTGGCAAAGAGCTAGAGTCAACAAAAGCAATTTACTTTCTGAAGGGGAAATAGAAGTGACAGGGAAGAAAACAGAGAATGAGGTTAAGCAAAATACAGTGACTTTCACAATATAAATACAGTATTCTTATTAGGTGGATGGAATTCAATATCAAGGCATATCTAAATATATGAAACTGCTTGGTCCATTTTTTTCTAGGTTAAATATGCCAGTGCCTTCATTGAAATCATGCTATGCAGACATAAATGGAAAATCAGTATTGAACGGAAATGCAAATGTTGGTTTGAATTCAGGTGGAGAAAGGGCCAGAAGCCATCAACTAGCAAGCCATAGAGAAAAAAAACCTTTTAAAATGCGATCTGCTGCCCGGTGCATAGCAGTTGCCAAAGTCACAAAACGGTTTAGGTGGTGGGTGACCCCCAGGGATCACAATGATGTGAAATATATATATAAATTATTAAAAAAATTTTTTTAAGGCAAAAAAAAAATAAAAAACTCAGTTTAACAACAGGGTTTTATTAACAAGAGAAATTAACCGGAAAAATGAAAAGTTTTCAAAGCTACAAGTGGCCGGTTATCTTACCCTAATCACCATTTAGTCCAAAATGTCCCAAACACATGTCCAAGATGGTGCCCTTTTGCCCCTCCAAACCTCAGAGGCAGGCACTTTCGCAAAGTTCAGTCTTTTTTTGGTATTCTTCTTGTTGCTCCACTTCTCCAAGGCTCTTCAAAACTTCTTCCACCATTGCTGATGCACAAATCAGCTTTCCAAATTCCTGGCCATCTCCAGGTACCAGCTTTCCAGGCTTTCCTTGCTGCGGCGCCACACTCTCCACACTGGCCACTCTTCCGCTGATCACCATTGCTCCTTGCCACTTCCAGCTCACTCCTTATGGGGTTTCCTCTGGCCGGGCCACATGGGCCTGTTCTTTCAGCCCGCCATTTTCATCTCCTCCCTTTTCCTTTTTCTTTCCTAGCCTTGCTCCTTCCTTTTATTTGCCTTGTGCATCTCGCTTCTTCTCAGATCAGAGTCTTTCTCTCAGATCCCGCCCACCAGGGCATTTTGGCGCCTATCCAATTTTCAATTAAATTTCTACCACATATCAGGTTTTCTGATATTAGTGTCTTTCATTGAATTTAAAACTGATCCAACTTTGAGACACTGCTCAGCAGTGTCTCTCATATTTAATCTCATCCCTTAGGCTGGGTTCTTCTTTCCCAAGAAACACTGACTAGGTTTCTGGAGCAGTTGGAGCAAGGAGAGTGGAAGGAATGTGGGCTGCACAGATGGAAGGCAGCTCTGGATTGAAGACAGGTTGGTTATAGGGACTTATGGTTTTCATTAGTGGGTCCCAAGTTCCAGCAAAGGGGCAAATGTACCTATGCTTTACTGCAAATGCATGAACTCTAGAGTCCTACTGTGACAGTCACATGACAGCCCATGGGGTAGCAGCTGTTGCCCCCTGCTAAGCACAGCTGTGCCTCTTCATCATGACTGAAACTCAGCTGAATGGTGGCAAATCAGCAGATTTACACACACACACACACACACACACACACATATTCCATCATTGTTTCCCCCCTACCATGTCACCAGTGCACCATCATCTTGATTTTATGTGCTCTTTCCTTCCCTAATTACCCCCTCCCTCCTTCCCTCCTTCCTTCCCACCCTTCCTCCTTCCCTTATCCCCCCACTCCGTAGTTGTATGCTTCAGTTCTGTTGTCAGTTTGTTAGTTTTGACTTTTTTTGACTTTTTGTTTATTTTCCCTATATCTCACCTATAAATGAGACCATCCATTTTCCCCCTTTTTCTTTCTGGTTTACTTCTGCTAGCATGAGTCCTTCTAGATCTACCATGTTATCATAAATGCATCAAATTTATCATTTTTGACTACTGAATAATACTCCATTGTGTAAATATATCACAATTCTCTGATCCACTGGTCTGTTTTGGGGCATTTGTATTGTTTTCATATTCTAGCCATTGTGACTAGCGCTGCAATAAACATCAAAGTACAGATGTCCTTTTGAATTCGTGTTTCGGTATCCTTTTGCTATATTCCCAGAAGTAGAATTGCTGGATTGAATGGTAGTTCATTTTCAGTAGTTGAGGGTCTTCCACGCAGCTTTTCATAGTAGCTGGACCAGTTTGCATTCCCACCAGCAGTGAAAAAGTATTCCTTTTTCTCCATATCTATGCCAGCACTTGTTGTTTTTTAATATGGGCCATTATTACTTCTATAAGGTGGTATCTCACTGTGGTTTTGATTTGTATTATCTTTATTATAAGTAATGTTGAACATTTTTTCATATGCCCAGCCTTTGATATTTCATCTTTGGAGAAGTATCTTTTAAGCTCTTCTCCCCATTTTTTGACAGGGCTTTTTACTTTGTTTTTGTTGTGTGAGTTCTATTTCTTTAGACTCTTGTCAGTTGAGTGGAGTGAAAAAATTTTCCCCCTTCATTTGGATGTCTCTTTTTTTGGTCATTGTCTCTTTTGCAGTACAGAAGCTTTTTGATTATCATGGCTTTATAATATAATTTGAAGTCTGGGTGAAATACCTCCATTCTTTCTTCTTTTGTTCAGAAGGCTTTGGTTATTTAAGGTTTTTTTTTTAATATTATTATTCTATATGAATTTCAGTAACTTTTGTTCTATTTCTTTAGAGCATTGAAATTTTCATTGAGATTACATTGAATCTACAGATTGCTTTTGAAAGGATGTTCATTTTGATGATGTTAATTCTTCCAATTCAAGAGCAGGGGATGCCTTTCCATTTCTTAATATCTTCTATTTTATTTAACAATGTTTTGTAGGTTTTTTTTTGTATAGGTTTTTCATGTCTTTTGCTAGGTTTATTCCCAGGTATCTAATTTTCCCTGGTGCAATGGTAAATGGAATGGGTTTTTTTTATTTCTTCTCTGACTCATTTTTTACATATCAGAATTTTCTGTGTTGATTTTAACCAGCTACCTTATTGAACTACCTTATTGAACTGGTTTATTTTCAATTAGTTTTACTGTGGGTTGTTTTGAGTTATCTATATAAAATATTACATCATCTGCATGTAATGATAGTTTCATTTCTTTTCCTAAATGTATTCCTTTTATGTAAAAGAACACTTTTTGAAAAAATAGTGGAAGGTTCTCTAAGCCATAATAGTCCACTTGAGTGTAGACAGAGTTCCTTCACTTCATCTATTCAGTGTTCTAGAATAGTGCTACTTTTAAGACTGTTTTTCCAAAAAAAAAATTTTTTTCCATTTTCAAATTATAAGAATAATAATGTCAAGTCATAGTACCCTATAAAATGCCAGCTATTTTTGTTTCTAAATTACAGAAGATTCCAGTAGTTTTACTCCTTGATATTTAGCCAAAGAATACAAAGGCACTCATTTGAAGGGCTATTTGTGCTCCTATGTTCACTGCAGCACTATTTACAATAGCCAAGCCATGGAAGCAACTTAACTGCCCCTTGATAAATGAGTAAATTAAAAAAACAGGATATTTATACAAAATGAACTGATCAATCTTACCATTCTCAATAAATAGAGGATGATGGTAGTAAAGTGAACGAGAACAAGAAAGACAAATACTGAATGTTTTCACTCATATGTGGAACACAGAGAAATAAAACAAAAGTGCTGACAGAACTAAGCCAAGCTGAAACAAATCCTAGCAATGCAATTGAAGAATTGAGGTGATTAGACAGAGTGTGAGGGTGGGAACAAAGAGTGCCCATTGATCTCTGGTAAAGAAATAAAGATGTTTTGGCAGTGGGTATGATGTGGCGACATATATCTGAAAAGCTATGAACCTATTCCCCTAAATCATACACACTGTTGTAGATCACTATTATTCAGCAGTAAAAATTAAAATCAATAATTACATTAAAAGTGTAATAAATTACATTAACAATAATTAATAATTACTTGTAATGTAATAAATTGCATTAAAAGTGTTGGTACTTTTCTTGTTTTCTTGTGGGTTTTTTTTTTTTTAAACTTTTTGTAGCATATACCATTCTTCCTCCCCACATGGTTGTTGGTCCCCTTGGGGATGCCCCCCAACTCCCACTGGTCCCTCTCTCTCCTTTCTCTTTACTGTTTATTGGTCCCCAGCCCCAGCAGCAATGTCCTTTTTCTGGGTAAGGTTCAGTGTTCCAGGGCCATGGTAGACTGCGCTGCTCCTATTTCCAGTCTTAGCTTGCTTCAAGCAGCACATCCAAGCTGGGCACCATGGCTCGTGCCTGTAAGCGTCAGCCTACGAAGCAGTTGGGTCTGGGGATTGCGGTTTGAGTCCCGCTTGGGGCAACACAGCGAGACCTAGTCCCAAAAAATAGCTGTGCGTGGTGATGCACACCTGTAATCCCAGCTACCTGGGAATCTGAGGCTGGGAATTGTTTGAGTCTATGGTACCCTGGGCAACGTGAGCCTGCGGTTTCACAGGCAAAAATAGCGAGACCTAGTCTCAAAAAAAAAAAAAAAGAGAGAAGCAGCCCATCCAAACTCACTTTGGAGTCCAATAGTACCAGTTCCTCTGCTCTACATGTCTCCTCCATACTGTCGTTGGTTGAAAAGATTGCCTGAAAGGGAAATATGTCGATTGAAGTTTGGTCTGGTGGTCTCTTTGCTCATAGGCCTCTGCTTAGCTGTCAGGCCACTGTCTTATTTCTGTGGCCCTCCTCCCTCTGTCCAAAGGGGCGGGGGTGCATCGCGCTTTTGCTGGAGGTCTCTCCAGGCCACAATTCTGGCTCCTTCACCTTGCCCTTGCTGAGAATGATGGTGTTGGAGCAATTCCAATTGTCATCTCCATGGTTGGTCTCACAGTCCTGTTTCATAGCCCACTCCAAGGTCTTTCTGGGGACTAATTGGTGTGGGAGTAGTCCAGAGAGAGGGTTAAATGTCATGCTACTATGCCCCCTTCCAGTGCCAGCAGGGGTCCCCCCTCTGCTGCAATGCAAGCCTGAAGTGGTGAGGGGTGGTCACCCCCCAAGCCTGGGCCCTCTCACCTGGGCCCTCTCACCCGGACCAAAATCCCAGACACAGAGGACTCGGCCTGCCCTGTGGAGGTGAGCACAGCCCTTTCTTCTGGGTCTTTTTTTTTTTTTTTTTTTTTGGCTAACTGCTAATCCCCATGGAAATACCCCCCCACCCCCCACCACATCTCCCCTGGTCACTTTGCCTCCTTTCTTTTTGTTGTTTGTCCATGTTTAGCCCCTTAGTCTTTTTTTATTTTTCCTTGATCCATTTCCTCATCCTTGGTGAGGGTG
This sequence comes from Uropsilus gracilis, assembly GCA_004024945.1. Taxonomy (NCBI): domain Eukaryota; kingdom Metazoa; phylum Chordata; class Mammalia; order Eulipotyphla; family Talpidae; genus Uropsilus; species Uropsilus gracilis. Next base: position 36,129 of record PVHY01007742.1, on the reverse strand, counting down.
CAATTTCCCAGACTTGGTAGAAGGTGCTGTTTATCATTCCTGTACTGCTTTTGGAGCATCTTTGGTCTTGGTGGGTCTCATCTCCGCAGTCTGTGCCTCGTTTTGTTGCTCTTTCAGTCATGCTTCAGGTCTTTGGTTTTGGGGGCATGACTCGGCCGTATGTTTTGGAAGAGCAGATCCTTGAAGGGACAGCCATCAGCTGGTGGTAGGTCTCCTCCCTTGGGGCTTTGCTGTGGAGCCACTGGCATTAGACAAGCCTCTTTTTTTTTTTTTTTTTTTTTTTTGAGAGTAGGTCTCGCTATTTTTGCCCGTGGAACCACAGGCCACTGTTACCCGCGGTACCACAGACTCAAGGAATCCCCTGCCTCAGCTTCCCAGGTAACTGGGATTACAGGCGTGCGCCACCACACCCAGTTATTTGGGGCTAGGTCTCGCTGTGTTGTCCTGAGCAGGACTCAGACCGCGATCCCTAGCTCCAGCTGCTTCACAGGCTGAAGCTTACAGGCACGAGCCACCATGCACGGCTTTCAGCGGTATCTTCCCTCTAAACAAAGAGGGTGTGCAGTGCCCTTATGACAGTTTCTCTGTGCCAGGCTTTTGTTCACAGCTCCTCAGTGACATTGTAGGCAACATATTTTGTTGGTTCTCCCAGTTCAGTGCGTGTGGTGCTCGCCTTGTTTCCCTTGAGGCCTGCTCGGTGTCACACTTTAAGGGACTTTCCTCCAGTACCTCACTCGTTTGGTTTCTGTGGATGAATATTGTTTTAAGATATTACTCCTAATTAGGGGTCTTATGTTGAAGGCAAACCCAGAGGATACTGTGGCAGACGTGGCCCCCGCTCCACCCCCCCAACCCCCCACCCCCGCACAACGCGCCCTGCTTCTTCACAGGGCTCAGATGTGTGGTGGGGCCCCACACACCAGCCAGGCCCGGCCTCTTCCCGGGCTGACCCCAGCCCCACCCACCTGACCTCGAGAAAGCGAGTGAAACCAGTGCGTGCGGGACACAGCGGCCACGCTGTTGTGGCGTGGCCACGGGGGCCACGGGTGCAAGTGCCTGCGTTGAAACCCGTGAGCCAGCCACACCCTTCTTGTGAGTCTTAATGTATAATTTGAACCTATTCTCTTCCAGCCTCACCAATTTTTTTTTAGAGAAGCTGTCGTCTGGCTAACATTAAAAGGACACGTTAGTAAGCCTGCAGACTACTTTTACCAAAGAGCAAAGCAAAAATTTAATTAGGAGCAAAATAATGAACTATAAAAAGAATTATAAGAGCTTCATTTCTCTAATATAAAACAGGTTTATTGAAATCTTCTTTCTCTTAAATTTCCTCTTATTTGCAGGAGTGCTTTTCCACATTGCCCTTTCCTTGTCACAGGAAATGTCTCCAGGTGGTGGTGTCCCTTCTATCAGTTGGTCAGCTTCAGGTGGGTAACCCAGTTGGGCAATTTGTGTGTGTGTGTGTGTTTTGCAGTTGTTTGAATTGTATATTGACTTCTCTCACACAGAGACTACAAGTCTCAGTTTCTCTTCTATTGATGCAAAACGATTTCTTCCCAATTTATTAACAATTTTCTGACAAACTTATTATTTCATGATCTCTCTGCCTCATACACTTCAACATGTTAATGGTCATCAACCCACTGAGTCAGCCAAGGACTGCAGTGCCACCTGGAAGTGTCATGAAGTGACTTTGGTTTGGGGTCTCCTGAGTTCAGACATGCTTAAAACAGATGAACAAACCCCTTCACCTGTAACACAAACTTCTCTCGGTCACCAGTGGTAACTGTTTTAAGACACATTTGGGTTTCCACTAACTGTCAGATTCATCCCAACAAACAGGCCTTTGCATAAGTGGACACCAAATGCTTGAGCCAAAATTGACCCTAATTCAATGGGAAAATAATAACTTAGATACTTGTTTCAAAACCTCCCTGCAGCAGACACTGTAAACTGTGAGATGTCATGTATGGTGGGAAACTCAATCGCAAGAAGTTGACAGAGTCAATTCAGATTCTGGCCCTGTTGCTTTCTACTGTGGGCCTTTGGGCCAGACCTCTCTGTGTCTCTGGATGGTTACTCTGCATTTGTTCTTAAGCTATTGGTGATCGATACTCCAAGTCTGGATTTTCCAGGCTCCCTTGAGCTCAGTCTTCTAGTAGTTTGAACCAATGGGAAATCAGAAGGGTGTTTGTTCCCCCCAATACCTTACTGACCCCCTAGTAATTCCCCCCTCACCTGCTACCCCCAACCTCAATCACTGGAGCTCTGGCCACAACCTTCCTGGCTGACAAGGCTTCTGAAGGGAGCTCTTCCTGGAGCAGCTTCTCATCAGAGTCTAGTTACACAGAGTCTAGTTACACAGAGTCTAGTTACACTCCTATGTCCTTTCAGCCTAGAAATGGGAGCAGCTTCTACTGATGCTAATTTCTTGGGTGTCTCAATAACCCTGATTGAAACCCTCAAATCTACCTATACATCTGCAGATAGTGCTTCTGTTATTTTCACAATTCCATCTGTGGCCTTTTGCATGAGGCCCTTGACAGCATAAGGTTCTTTTATATATAAATATATAATATCAGGTTATATATATGTATATATAAACAGATTATAGAATATATATAATACAGATTATATAAAAGAATATTATATATGTATATATACATATAATCTGTGCAGGGTTCATATCAAATATGATGAGTGGTTGCTATGATAAAGGCTAGCTGTCCCCTTTTTCTGGGAGAGATACACCACCAAGGTTGCCAAGGCAGATTGTAGTCCTAATCTAAAAAACCTTCAAGTGTGGATACCTTGTCAACCTCCCCCTCTCAGAACACCAGTATAAGATGAACTGGGATGCCAGAGGGAAAATGACTCCAATATAGATGTTAATGGCAGGCAACATGACTTAGGAAATCTCAACAAGTAAACAGGCTGTAAGATTCAGTTATTCTGGCAAGATCTGAGCTCAGGAATTGAAAGTTAGAGGAATCTTTGATTGGCAGGATATTTGGCAGTTATGGCAAAATACAGAAGAGGATAAAGTGCCGAAGACAAACTTCCTCTTCTTCACACATTGGCGAGGGGCCAGTCTGACTGTTTTCCAAGTTTCTGAAAACCAGGTGGATTTACGTGTTTGGGACTAACAGGATCTTATCTAAAAGAGCACCAGCTGGCAACCTTCACACCCACACATTTACGCTGGTGAAAGCTGCCTCAGGCAGGAACAAAGACAATTCTGTAATAACAGGACCAAGGGCATAAACAGAAGATCAAAAGCTGTACATAGCAATGGTTGAAATACAGACTCTTGGGACAGTGAGCAGACTTGGAATCAGTACCACCACTTTCCAGCTGCACTTGCCACGTCACCAGGTTCTCTGAGTTTCAGATTTGCAGTCTGTGAAAATGTTAATAACAGATCTACTCTGACCCTGCTTATGAATACTAAATAAACTAAACCTTCACACTGGACCTGACACAGAGTAAAAATGCTTATTCTTTATGGTGATCATTGTTATACTCTCCAGCATGTTTTTTAAGAGTGAGCAGGTAAAAGTCTTGCAGGTACAAGTGAATTAAAAATTTGCCAAGTCTTGTGAGGGTATTACCAATATTATAAAGTGGTATTTTATCAAACATAAGCCAAAAATTAACAGAACTAAAGAGATATATTGACAACAACACAATAATACAAGTGAATTTTAATACTCCCCTTACAACTATGAACAGATCAACAAGACAGAGAATGAAGAAAAATGCAGGTTAAGTGGAGAGCTAGATGACCTAGATATTATTAAACAATAATATCTAAAGAACATTCTATCAAAAAACAACTGCAGACTCAATTTTTTCAAGTCCACATGGAACACATCTTCAAGAATAGAAATATGTTGGAACACAAAACTATGAAAGTTGAAATTACATCTAATACTACTTCTGACGATAGTTCCATAAAGCTAGGAATTATCTATTTAAAAACACAGAAAAAATTTAAATATAAAGAGACTACATAATATGACACTTAGTAGCTATTGGGTAAAAGAAGCAATTAAAACAGAAATAAAAAATGTCCCTTGAAAATAATGAAAATGAGGATACAGCTATCAGAATATAAGACTATCTAGAGGGGAAATGATTGTAAACAGTTCACACAATGAGAAGCAAGAAAAATCCCAAATAAACAATTTAACCTTAGACCTTAAAGAAACTTGAAAAATAGGAACTGATTCCAAAGTTAATAAAAGAAAGGAAATAATAAAAATAAGAGTAGAAATGAATGGAATAGAGATCAAAATGGAAGAATAAATAACTCTCTTGCCCGTTTGTGACTATAAAGATGCTCTCTTTTTCTCCTTTACCTAATAAACTTGTCCTTAAAGATGTAAAATTTAAAAAAATCTGTAAAAATAAATAATTAATTGAAATATAAGAATAATTATTCTTGCCACACAGGATAATTGTGAATTGAAATGACATGCAAATCCCACAGCAACTATTAGCTCTCACTAGTTTGAGTCCAACTGAAAGAAGTATGAGAATTCAAATGATAGCTGATATAGAAAATTGTCTTAAGAATACCTGACTTTGAAAAAAGGGACTGAAGGGAAGAATGACTTGAGGGGAGTTTAAAAAATGATGAAAAGTTAAATGTTCATTTTGAATGGTAGTTACATGGGAGTATAGGTTTGTTAAAAGTCACTGAATTGAGAGCTCAGGATCTATGGAGCATGTTGTATGAAAATCATACTTCTACTCAAAGATAAATAATAGGTATGGATTCTGCAGTTAGGCTATATCTTGCCCCTCTATCTTATGTAAGACCTGGAAAGTATTCCTGATAACATTAACCCAGAGAAGTGAAGGGAATGGTCCCTTCCCTTATGGTCCCTACTGCTCATGATAGAAAAGTTCATTGTGATTAAAGATTCGGTTTTCCTCTCAAAACTCACTCACTAGACATCAGTAAGAGCAATGGGGAGGATCTGATCATGAGTTTCATATCAGACCCAGGGAACAATCAATCTAGGGTATATATATCTACACTGATCTTATAAAATGCTTCTCTATAACAGATTTGGTAAATGGATAGAGCAGAATCAAATCAAAGAGGAGCATGGAGGATCCATGGCAGACAGTTCTATCAGTTCTACTATTTTACAGATTTATGAAGTACCTATTGTATATATAATGCGTAGTTATTGGGAAATAACCAAACAAAATGCAGAGTTTATATTCTAGAAAGGGAGAAAAGAGATGTATGAAAAGATGTAAAAGAATGATTAATGGTTTACACTAAATCAAAGTTATTAATAGATTAAATTAGGATAAAGAGATAAAGAGAAGGTGGTAATGTTTTACATGCAAATGTCAGAGCCCAGGCCTGCATAGTATGAAGAAGTGAGAGTTACAATCTAGAAGAACAGTCAACTGGCAGAGGAGCAGAGTTGTGTTCTGGCCATAGAGAAAGCTGATGCTTGTGTTGAGAGTGTAGGGGAAGCTGATGTCTTGTAGGGACACAGCAACCAGGATCAATGCAAAGAATGGTAGGTCCTGGGAAAGACTCTTCTAAGCATGGTGAGACACTGATGGAAGATTCTTCCCTGAACCCTAAACTTTCCTCACCTCCCCATTACAGGGCATCAGAATGTTGTTGTCTTATATTTTTAAAATACCATCTTAGCTGATGACTTGAGAATAGACTATGAGCGGGTGAAGTGAGTAGGAAGAAGCAGTGGAAATAAACCAGTAACAAGGCTATTTCAGGGTCCAGAAAATAAATATCAAATTTTTAGGCTTTGATAGCAGTATTGAGATCTGTGTAGATTTGGAATACATTATATTTTGAAAACAGAACCAACAGGATTGGATGGGGGGGTGGGGTCAGGTAAAGAAAAAGATTAGTCTTGATTCCTATGTAAATCACAGTTATCTAGAATTTGAAGGGAAATGTGCCTGAGGGTGAATATTAAAAATAAAAGTTGGCTAACCAGAGACCCCACCCAAAAAAAAAGATCTTGAATATTTTAAGAAGTTAATTAAATGTGAACTTGACATGGAGTTAGCAACAAATATCTCAGTCTGATCCAGCTATTTAACCTATCAGCAAAGAGCCAGACAAAGCACAAAGTAACATCTGATTTAAAATAGACTATAAAAGTGGTACCCGACACCAAAAATCCAGCTGTTTTCTTTGCCACAAGATTTCAAAATGCAGTCATCTCAGTCAGCAAGGTCCCCCTGCTGGTGATTAGAAATAATACCTATGAGGCAATATGAGTTAAGTGAAAGTGCTAATTTTTCCCAGAAAAAAATGTTGAGGTCCTGGGCCTGATTTCCAGCTTCTTCTAGCCTCCCAGGACCAATCCATTCCTCAGGAGGAATAATAAGAAGAAAAGAACACAAACACCAGCATAAAATGAGTGAGAGACCAGGTAAAGATCCTGCCCACACATTTGAACAGGTCCCAAGAGAAGGAACATCAAGAAAGCCATTGCATGCTGGGCAGAACAATGACTATGGTGATGACCTATCACAGAATCACACCTCTGGACACACTGGGAGTGCTTGAGCCAAAATCCCACTTCTGATACACCATCTAAGACAACAAGGCACCCCTCCCCACTCCATAAGAGAGGAAGGTCACAGAATCGGGGCATCAGCTGTAGAGAAAAGCTACAGAGGGAGAAGAAATGATCTGCAGACACCATCAGCAGATGCCTAGCCATATTGAGAAATTTCTATAATGACAATGACTGGGGGTACGGCCCCCTAAGCCAATGGGCAGAACTGTAAGGCAAAGAGGCAGAAAAACAGCACAGAGAACGGAGAAGACAGCCAGCAATTAGAAGATACTGCTAGGCCTCAAATGAGCATGGACTGGCTACTCCATGCAAAGACTGAGAACTTACCAACACTACCAGAAATACAGTCCAACACCCAGCAAAAGGACACTGCCACAGAAAAGGAAGAGGCCAATGGACTTAACATAGACCAACAATCAACAAGGAGAGAGGAGCCTGAGTGAACAGAGGGGGCACCAGGGGAAGGGAAGCTATTCCAACAACCACTTGCCGATGTATGTAAGTTAAAGAATGACATAATAATTTTTTAAAAAGTGAAAAAAGAAAAAAAATGTTGAGGTCACCAGCAGTTTAAGAATGTTCCTTTCCACATCCACAGCAGCACTTGTTGTTGCCTGTTTTTTTGATGTTTGTCGTTCTTACAGTGTAAAATGGCATCTCTTTGTGGTTTTGATTTGCATTTCCCTGGTTATTAGTGATGTTGAACTTTTTTTTTTTTCATATTCCTATTGCCTATTTGTATTTCCTCTTTGGAGAAGTGTCTTTTTAGATCTTCTCCCCATTTTTTTGATTGGACTTTTTTGCTTTGTTTTTGTTGTGTGAGTTCTTTGTGAATCTTTGTTATGTCTTTATCACTGCTGGTCCAGCCACTACAGAAAACTGTGTGAAGAACCCTTAAATTACTGAAAATGTAACCACCATTCAACCCAGCAATCCCATTTCTGAGAATCTACCCAAAGGTTACAAAAACACTAATTCAAAAGGATACCTCTACTTGGATGTTTATTGCAACACTATTTACAATAGCCAGGATATGGAAACAACCCAAATGCCCCAAAATAAATGAGTAGATCAGAAAACTGTGATATATGTACACAATGGAATATTATTCATCAAAGACAAATTTGATGCATTTGTGATAACATGGATGAATTTAAAAGGAATCATGCAAACAGAAATAAGCCAGAAAAAAAGAGAGAAATACTGGATAGTTTCACTTATGTGAGGGACATAGGGAAAACAAATAAGCAAATAGATAAGAAAAATTTAAAACTAGCTGTCAGCAGAACTGAAGTATAGAGTAAGAGAGAAGGGATGAAATTGGTGGGGGGGATGAGTACAAAAGATTAAGATGATAGTTCATGGGTGACAAGGTGGTGGGAGAAATCTGGAGTAGGCAGTGATGTATAAAAAAAATCAATCAATCAAGTAATTAATATTTTTTTTAATGTTGTGGTCAACCTAGCTATCTTCTCTAAGCCTTAGCCCTCCTTTCTCATGCAGATCCTAAAATCTATGTCCCCAAACACAACATTTCATTTTCCTGGGAAAGACAAAAACATTCCTTTATGTCCCACTCACTTAAAACAACTTCACTTTGTGATCTGACTTCTCTGCTCTCTTTGGAGAAAAAGAACCAGGTACTTAAAACTTACCTCTCTAAATAATGTGATCTTAAGTAATGCAGACTTTTTTCTCAATCAGAAAAATGTGTAAAATATTCAGATAGAACAAAGCATACAAAGAAAAAGAGTACTGTTGGAAGAAAAAATAATCAAGATTTTTCATTATGCTGGGCTGTCCCTGTAAAGGTGGAATTAATATGCTCCCTATTTAAAAGGGGGTTTCTCCTTCCCATCTCTCCCCTTTCCCAAGCTTCCTCTCTAGGAGAATGGCTGTACTCTACTCCCTGATTCAGAGAAGATCATCTAGGGTGGGAACACCAGATGGTCACTGGAGACTGGTAGTCTTGGCTTCTCCAGGCAACTTGCAACTGAAAGCAAATGGCCACTACAAACTACAGAGGAAAGATCAAAGATTATTTTCAGTCACACTCACCATAGAAATGGTAACTAAAATGTTAACTATCCTTTTGTTTTCAGAGCTTAAACAGAGAAAACAAAGAGAATCCTTGAGACTTACCAAGAGCTTCCCCCATCCTCAAACTCCCTGCCAGAGCTGCTTCTGTTTATAGCTCATGGTCCCTCTCTGACCAGCCATCATCTATAGCCCACAGCTGGTGTTACTGTTCATTCTTGGTGGTGTGCCTTTGATGGACAAACATATACTGACATACTTGCAACATTATGATATCATATAGAGTATTTTCATTGCCATAAAAAAATTATTCATATAAGGACTTGGTTTTTAAGATGGTCAACAGTGAAATACTAAAATTTGATTTCTTCTTCTTGCAAATGTTACAACATTAAGCAGGCTGCTTGCACGCCTGGTGTTCTGGGCCATTGGAGCTCCCTTGCCAGTGGGGAGCAAAGGCAGTGATGACCCCTGGGTAAGCCCCCCAAGGCTGGAGAGCCCAGGAGAGGGGGGCCAGGTAGGGTTTTAACCCCATCCACCAGCAGATGGTGGTTGCACAGGGCAGCCATCTGCAGTCTGGATCAGTTGGGGCATTTCCCCAGCCCCCACCCCAGGGGGTGCTTGAGAGGGCACATGCTCAGTCATCCGGGCCCCACCCCCATGCAGGGAGGTACCAGCATGTGGCGTGGAGAGGGGGAATGCTCCTTCCATTTCATTCTCACTCCAGCTAATCTCTCACTCCAGCTAATCTTCAGGAGGAGGAAGAACATACATCATAGAACAGGTGAGGGACCAGGAAAAAAATCCAGCCCATAAGCCTGAACTGGACAAAGCAGATGGATAATTGAGAGAACCAGTGCATATGAGACAGGAGAAACAACTATGGAAACACGATGTCACGAAGCACACCTATGCACTCACCAGGTCTAGAAAACCCAAGACTTCATTTTGGAGATGCTTTCTAGGAGAGCAAGGCACCCCTCCCCACACTACAGGAAAGGAGAGGAATGCCAAAGACTTGGGGCATTGGACCCTCAGCAAAGCTGCAAACTGAGGCAGAGGAGATGATCTACAATGGTCCTTCACAGATGCCTGTATCCACGGAGAAACTTCTTTACCAACAATGGCAGGGGGGTGAGACCTCCCCACTAAACCTGATGCCAGAAGCATGGTAAAGCAGCAAAACAACAAAGATAGGATTGAAGAAGACAGCCTCCAACGAGAAAACATGGACAGACCACAAATAAATATAGACTGGCTGCCCAATGCAAACAAGAATGAAACCTGGGCAGGGCCTGGTGGCACATGCCTATAAGCAGCAGCCTATGCAATCATGGCTGGGGCCAGGGATCGTGGTTCAAGTCCCACTGGGGGGCACATAACAAGACCTAGTTCCAAAAAATATAGCTGGTTGTGGTGGTGCACACCTGTAGTCCCAGCTATCTTTCACTGCCAGTTGTTGGTCAATTTTCAGTCCATTGGATTCTTTCTTTTCTTTCTTGCAGCAATGTCCTTTCCCCAGGTGAAGACATAGTTTCCTAGGACACAACGATCTGTGCTTAGTTTGCGCATGCTTAGATGCCTCCTACTTCTTACTGGTTACCTTCTCCAGCCCAGTTTCTTTCACATTTTGTTTCTTCTTTGCTTTATAGTTCAGTCTCTGGCTTTGGGGGCATTTCTTCCAACCAATATAAAAAGTTCTTGATTGGTCTAGGCACTAGCAGATGGTTGGTACTGCTCATAGGAGCCACTGTCCCCTCTCTGTGGCCTTCTTCTCCCTGTGGAATGGGAAGGTGCCTAGCTTGCATTGAAGGCATCTCTGAACTGGGAATTTTGTTCCCACCTGTGGAAACCTTGTAGGTGTATTTCTGAGATAGTTTGTCATTACAGTGGTATCACAACCCTGTGTCCTATGACCTAGGGCCTTAGTTCTTTCTCTTCAGCTCCATCTTCATGTGTATCTGCCATTGAGTCAGTGATTTTGTTGTTTTTGGTGAGGATTGACTGGATTTGATGTAAACCTGAGGGGGTGATAAAAACCCTCTACCCCTCACTGCCCCCCCGACCTGAAATCCGCCCCCTTAAAGTTAGCCTGGGTCCCCCTGAAAGCCTCCTGCTGGTGAAAAATTCTACAGGGGGACCACAATTAGTGTTCAAAACTAAGACAAAATGAAGTGTATAAAATTAAAAAGTGTAAATCAGTTCATGCCAATGCTCCAAAGTATACTTGAAATAAAATTTAAGTCCTTAAATTGAATCAAAACAGTATAATAAATATGCCTATGACAGTTAAGTATGCTTTTTTCCATTTTATTAGAATTTTTGATTGATTTTCTTACATCATTGTTCATTTTTGTAGAGTATTTTGCTTTTCCCCTCAGGTGTAGTCCCCATAGTTCTCCCACCACCACAGCACTTGTGAGCCATAGTCCTGTGTGGTCTCCCCTCCCTTGTTTTAAACCCTCTCTCCCTTCCTTGCAGTATGCCTCTGATCTATAGTCAGCCTATAAATTTTATCTTTTTATGTCTACTTTTTGTTCAACTTCTCTATATTCCATATATAAGTGAAACCATCTTTTTCTTTCTGACTTATTTCACTGTACATAAGCCCCTCCAACTCTCTGCATATTGCCTCAAGTGGCTTGAGTTTACCTTTTTTGATCAGTGAGTAGTATTCATTACATATACCGCAACCTTTTGATCCAGTCATCTGTTTTGGAACATGAAGGCTGATTCCTTATCTTAGTAAATAGTGCTGCAGTAAACTTAGGAAGGTAGGCTTCCCTTTGAATTAATGTTTTTGTGCTCTTTAAGTAGATTCTTAGAGTGGAATTGCTGGATCTTATAGTGGCTCTTTCAATTTTGTTAAGAAACCAAGTATCAATGAGTTTTTTACTTTTGGATATGTGGCAACAAGTTATTTTATGAAATATCTGTGTTTAAATGGAAAATAAAGTCTTTAGAAAAATTAAACTAAAATATTTTTCAAATTATTTCTTAATTCTAATCTCTAAAATTTTCCCTTCATTTTCTTTTCCCATTTTTATCTAAGTTTTACATATGTTAGGCAAATGTACCAAATGTCTCATTTGCTGAACTCCCTATAAAATGTATTTGAAACATCTATGAAAGGTAAAAAATGGTCAAATAATTATTTTTATCATTATGCCTTGCTCCCTTTCCATATCTCTTTTATTCTAGAGAAATAAGTTCTAGCACACTCCTTTAAACATACCATTGTGAAGTATCACAATTTTGATTTAAAAAACTGAATGTGAAACCAATAGAGTATAGAGAGCCACTCCCAGAACCCTAATCCAGGCTCACTAAATCTACTGAAAGAAACCAATCTCTCTCTCTCTCTCTCTCTCTCTCTCTCTCTCTCTGTATGTGTGTGTGTGTGTGTCTCTCTCCCTCTCCCTTCCCTCCATCCCTCCATTAAGACTGTGAGCTGTACACATGGAGTATTTTGCTCACTATTGCATCCCTAGCATTTAGAACCCAATGGGCACTCAATACTTTTTTTTTTTACTATTGAATAAGCTACTGTACATGAGATATTTTTAGCATGTGCTTTGAAAGGAACCTGGTTATATGCATTTGACCACATGCTAGAGTTCCTGCTTATACAGGTCATGGATAAAGAGACCTCTTGTCGCTAGACAATGATGAGGAGAGATTTCATCTGAGTCTCCTTTAAAGTTCACATTTCACATTTTAAAGTCAATGACACAGATCCTGAGTACAGTAAAAGTCAGTGAATGCCAGGTCTTATGTGATATGAGTGACACTAAGGAAGTGACTAGAACACCTGGATCTTGCAATACGTTCTCATTTACTTTTTCTATTAAGTTTGAACAAAATTTTGTGATTTTTTTAATCACTCAGCTTTTCATGACAAAAAGGAAATACTATTGACAGAAGGATAATGTGTTCTATTCAACTTGGAATTTCACAAGACTATTCCATTATCAGTAGTATGGCATACTTAATATAAATTAATTATTCCATTAATTTATGTATTAATATATTAATTAATTAACAAATATATTAATGATTATAATAATATAATAATTAATTAATTAACAAATATATTAATTTCAAGCTCATGATAGCAGAAAAGTCAAATATTCTAATCTTTAACCCAGAAAATCATTCTCTGACAGGAAATAACAGCTAACACAGGAATTTACAGTAACCCCCCCCAGCAAAACTAAAATTTTGCTTAGTGTGTCAAATTCCCTTAGATATTTGCAGAAAAAAATAAAACGTATAAGACCAAAATTCCCATAGATATAATCAGGAGAGCGGCATAGTGGACAGTTAAGTATCATAAAATACACAAGGAAGAGTCATGACTAAGAGGTGGCAGAAACTACAAGGTAAGACCCCAGAGGCTATTGATGATGGAATTATCAGACACAAGATGCAATAGAGTCATATTTATCATATTTAAAAAATAAAAGTAAAACTTCAAAATATGAGTGAAGGACATGAGAACCTAAAGATAAACACATTTTTTAAAAAAGAGAATTTCAAAAATTGAATCACTAAAAACAGGAGTCAGGAAAGGTTAGCTGTACTTGAAGAGAGAATTTGAGAGCTGAAAGAAAGATCCAAGAAGAGTCAGAGTATCCCAGAAAGAACTAAAAGTTAGAGTGTAAAATAGGGAAGATATAGTCAAAATAGCAGAGAAACGGTATAGTCAAGACAATGATTGGGAATTTTCCAGAATTCGTAAGGAACAACAATCCTGGAAAACCAAACCAAGCAAAACAAGTATAAAGGAGGGACTATCCATAACTAACTGCACTGCAAAACACCAAAAGATTTTTTCAATATCAAAAGCAAGTCCAGAAAAGACATATTAACTACGAGGGCATAACAATGAACTGATAACTGACTTTTCAACAGTGACAATGAAATACAGAAAACAATAGAATAATATCTTTAACATACTGAGAGAAAACAACCATCAATCTAGCAACCTATACATCTAAGGAATAGGGGGAAATAAAATAATTGTCAAACAAACAAACAAACAAACAAAAAACAAAAAAACAAAAACCACACACACAAAAAAACTCACAATAAGAACTTTAAAGTTCAAAAAACGATCAACAAAGATAAAATTGGTCACATATGGACAAAATAAAGTCACACCAATTATGGTGACTGTAATATAATGCAAATAATTAGTGTTAATTTCCTTAAAACCATTTTCGTTGCTTATAAGACATTATGAATTCTCAATTTCTAAGTAAAGATAATGAATAGATGTAAACTGTGAAAAGTCTTCAAATCAAAATAGTCTAATTAGCCATCACAAGGAAAGATCAAAAACAGAATATTTAAAAAAATCAAATTAGAAAAGAAAGGAGAAACTCAGTGCATTTGAAAGGCAGATGAATTGGAAGAGGGGAGGCAGAAAAGGCAATATAATGATAAAGGACATAATACAACTTACTATACTAAACTTAATAAATATTTCAATGACCATGATAAAGGAAACCTTATTTAGTTTCCCACGTTAGAAGGAGGCAAGTGTCAGACTGGATTTTTTAAAACCCAGATGCTGAAAGCAGATACTTCTAAACACTAGAGTATAAGAAGGCTGAAAATCTATAAAAACAAGTTGACAATCAACGAAATGAATGAAACATTTAATGTTTGTATTTTCCCTGAATTTTCTAGTTTTGGAGTTAGGTTTAAGAGTCTTCCCCATAGTCACTATAAATAAGCAGTTACTAGACAACCATTGCCAGCAACATCTAACTATGTGATGCTGAAGTTCTCAGGAAAGAAAAGAAGCAATCTCTAATCCTTATAGGTTCAAAGAAGCCTGAATTCTCTAGCCATAGATTTTTCTTTAATTGGCATGGTTTTAGATCTCATATATGAAATGTTTTTTTTTTTTCTAGAACAATATTTGAAACTTCAGATTTTGGTATAGGATCATCCTGTTCACCAAAAGGCACACAGTATCTAAAGCTCAGACAAAATCTGCCTAAATTAAATTGTATTTGCTTGCACTTGTTGAAGGGAATAAAAAAATTATAAATCCCTACAGGTAAGCATCTAAGTATCTCTGAACTATCTAGTCAGAATTGTGTTTGTACAGATGTTGGAAATAAATGGAACTCATATTTCTCCAAGTTACTCCATGTACCAATTTAAATGCAGGCATAACGGAGCCCAAAACAAACAAACAAACAAACAAAAAAAATAGAAATATGTTCAAAGACCCATTAATAACACTTTAGTAGGCTGGGCACGGTGGCTCATGCTTGTAAGCTTCAGCCTATGAAGCGGCCGGGGCTAGGGATCGTGGTTCGAGTCCCGCCTGGGGCCCGTAGCTGAGACCTAGTTCCAAAAAATAGCTGGGTGTGTTGGCGCGCGCCTGTAATCCCAGCTACCTGGGAAGCTGAGGCTGGGGGTTGCTTGAGTCTCTGGTACCCTGGGCAACATGAGCCTGCGGTTCCATGGGCAAAAATAGCAAGACCCAGTTTCCAAAATAAATAAATAACACTTTAGCACACACATTAAAAAAAACAACAAAGAAACAAACAAAAAAACAACAAAAAAAATGGAGGTGGGGGAAATTGGTATTTTATTTTAAGATTTTATGCATTTTTTCTTCTATCTATTGATCGATCGATCAGTCTATCTATTTTAAATGAGCCTTAACTATTGGTCATATTAAGTAGTTGCTAAGACTGTAAAAAATTGTTTTTAATCGAAATACTTAGTCGGTAGGTTTTTTATACTTTGTATATAAATTAACATCTCTGTAATCCTCAGGGTCCACCCCCCCACCCTCCCTGACCTATCCCACCTGCTCCCGCCACCCCCTACCCTGAGTTGTGTATTTCAATTTGGTTGTTACCTTGTTTTGACTTTCTTCATGGATTTTTGTTTATTTTTCCTATGTCCCATATAATAGTGAAATCATTTGGTTTCTGTCTTTTTCTTTTTGACTTGTTTCTGCTAATATGATTTCTTCTAAGTACATCCATGTTATAAAATCAGCCAATTTGTCATTTTTAATTGATGAGTAATATTCCATTATGTATATATACCACATCTTTTTGGCCACATATCTTAATGAGTTTAATGATTGTTTTGTGATTTCCACTCAGAGTTTGTGTTTTTCATAAGGAATTTATAAACCTGAGATGAGTGTGTTTTTAAGTTTAAAAAAAACCTTAGTTTATGATGAAATTTGACTTTCATACTTGTCAACTGGAAATAAAGTGTCAGTGATAGTACACTAAAAGTTTATTAGATAAAGTGAGGCTTGAACCCAGGAAACAGTCGCACAGATTTTGCTCTGTGAAATCCAGCTGTTCCAGCTGCTCAAACACAAGTCTGAATTTACATTATATAAGTAGAAACAATGAATCACTGCCATTAAGAATGTGATAGGGGGGCTTGATAGGAGGGGCTTCCAGTTCTAAGTTGTCCATACCTAAACATGCTGCTACTGGAGGAGGGCAGGCAGGATTAATTTTGTTCCCTCTTAAAGAATGCACAGCAGAGAGACCAAGGTTGGGTACTCATTGCTAAATCTTTATCTGGTTCCTTGGTCATCCATGGAGGTAAAAAATCTAAAACCTTCTGGCAGAATTCTTGTATAACAATAGGCTGGAGCCTGTTCAGCTTTCAAGTTTAGGGCTATAGCTTTGTTCTCTTGCCTACTGGGGAATAGGGGGTGGGGAGTAGTAGTCCCAGAAAATTTTACAGTATGTTCACATACACAACAGAAATATTGAAGTCTTGATATCAATGTTGTGCCACAATGACAAAGCAAACAAGTTTAAAATCACTTTCTAAAGTCAGGACTTTATGAGCTACTGAACAGGTTACACTGGTTCATGACGTCAGACTGCCAAGATAGTTGGGATGTAATTCTCCCATCAAGATTTTGCAAGGATTGCTCTAGGAAGACATTACCAAATTATGGTACTGATATTTGGAGATTATTGTCCTTGGAAAATAAAAAATGCCTCTCTCATCTTCATCTTTCATATGATGGTTAGTAATGAAGTAAGGGGGAAAAGGCTGATTCCTTTTCCAAGTGGCTATGTGTTCTCATTAAAAAGCACTGGGGAAGCTGTGCATGGTGCTCACCTTCCCAGGTTGGCCCAAAGAGCAAGGGCAGGATATGAAGAAGTGAAACCTTCTATTGGAGAAAGGTTGGGAAGAGACGATCATTACAAAGGGGAGTAGTAGAGACATTGCTCTATGAATTGGAAAACAACCTCCCAAAAGAAATGAAAGTCTGGAAACTATACCTTCTCATACTTTTTTATTTCATACTCATGAATTGAGCACTAATTAACAGTAGTCTTTTTCTTTAAAAAGACAGCATCCTAGTACACATGAATGCCTTATAAGCATAGATTATATCTCCCTTTTATGGTAACAGTAAGGGAGAGAAACTAGGAGACTGGGCACCAGGAGTGGTAGAGCAACAAAGTATATGTCGCTCCCTGTTCCACCAGATAAACTCATTCCCTTTCTTTATTTACCCTCTAGGTTTAATAAACTTTGTTTTCTTAAGCTCAGAATTAAAAGAGCATCCCTAGAAAGATAGTATTGGAATTGCTGACCATTAACTGACAGCGAAAACTAGCTGCCATTAACCAAGTCTCCAGACACATGCTGACCCTTGCCCAACCCCCCTTCTATTTCCTGGTAACTGAGTAAGTACCTTTGCCCTCTGCCAAAGGGCAGGATGGTGGTCTTTCAAGATGACAGTCTGCTGTCCTCTTCAGTCCATTGACAGACTACTTTCCTCCTCTTCAAACTGTTTCCTTTTATTGGCCATTGGCCAAGGGGTTGAGCCAACAGGAGGAAGGGATACAAAAGGCACCTTATTTTATATATTGTATGTTCACATACAACCTAATGAAAAAATAGAGCCAAGGCAGTTCTACAAGTTTAACAATTCACATTTTGAGTTATTCTTATTTCCTTCATTATCATTTTCCAATATGGAGTCATGTCATCTACTATCTTGGATAATCTAAAATATTGAAGCGGCTCTCAAGGAAGTGGTTTCATTCAGCTTCTGAAGGAATTTTTATGCCAATCTACAAAAATTATACTTCAGGTCAATAATAAGTAACCCTTATCCAAGTCATAAAATGTTTGCACGTAAAGCATTGCATCTTCTTTTTCAGTCTTCATTTCTTCAGTCAGTATAGTTGCCTACTACTTGCCAGGTCCCTGAATTTGGAGTAGGAGTTAATATGAACAAGTTGCTTCTGAGAACTCAGCCTATCCAGAAATGTAAAAATAAAAAATTGTAATATGGTGTCATGAATGCACTAATAGCATAAGTATTGACAGTGAATGGACTAACACATGTAAGATACAAATCAAGATAAATGGAAAAGCTTGCTGAGCCTGGATCTTACATGTAGTGAGTTATTCTTGGCAGTTTCTGTATTTGAAAGTCTTGAAGGTGTAGGGGAGACATGGGAGCCTTCAGAATGCATTAAAGGCAGAATATAATCATTTTGTCCTGAAAATAGATGCGGTTACCATTTTCTTGAAAGACTTGGAGTTATTCTCAAACTTTTCTACACTTCATTTTTTGTTTGCATGCCTGCCCATTTCCACAGTCAACTTGTTCCATGTGGGACCTTTCACGTTCTGAGTCTTTCTCAACTGGTTAGTTACTACTTGGATTTCCATCCAGCAAAGTCATGTTCTTCCACTGAAATGGTCTCAGGACCGCAACTCAGAACTAAACCCAGTGATGGTTTATTACTTGAAAAAACACTTTTAGTAACTGCACCTGTGAGGAGACCTGTGGCTTGGTATAGATGCAGATGACATGAGATAAACAGGTAAAGCACAGAAAAGGTAAGATGAAGGGAAGAGAAGAACAAATGGTAGAAGGAAGAGATGGACAGTGGGGAAAGAATGACAGGAAAGGTCAACAGGAGAGGGAAAGAAGGGAACCAGAAAGGCACAGTAGCCTGGATGACTTGTGTACAGGGAACTCCAAAGCGTTTTCTGTCAACATTCTCAGAACATCTCTGCGAAGTAAATATTATTCCCACTTTTACTTGAAGTGTTTGAGGGTCAGATCCTTAAATAACTCAAAATCATATGACCAGTCTAATCATAATAATCATAACCAATCTAAGTGATTATTGGAGTTAAACTTTCTATCTCTGAATGTTTCCATTAAAATCCCTGCCTTCCAATTTTAAGACTGAACACCAGGATTTGGGGCAGGCACTTATTCAATGCCTTTGGGCTCAGTCATACCAAAACTTAGTTTTTGCAAGTATAAGCTAGGGATGATAATAATTATCCTCCCTCCTCTCTAATTAGTAGAGGTAGCCATAAGAGAGATAGGTGAAAATACTGTGCACGCTGTGAAGGATGACATAAAAATAAAGGATTGCTTTGAAAAGTATTAATACATATTGTGTTGTCTTTTTCCATCTTTGGTGTTTTGCCTGACAATTCACTGGATATTGAGCATTGTCAATTCCCAGCTCAACTCTGGATACCCTAAGCTGAGGTACTGTCAATCCCCAGCTTATTTGCTGCCTTGAAACAGATCAACCAATTACTGATCTCACTTTATCCCAAACACACAAGATCAGCAATGATACAAGACTGCCTATGGTAGTACCACAAAAATCCTAAAAGGAAGGGTATTAACAAACCTGGAACATCCTTTTGCTTCTCCTGAGATCATTTCTTCTGCAGTATTGACAGCCCCTTTATTCACAGATTTTCACTTCCTCCAGAGAACTGCGACAGTATCAATGTTGTTAGAAAAAACAGGACTCTACAGAGAGGGAAATAAAGGGCCAGAACCCTATTGCACAGAACAAAACTGAGAAGTGCCTTGGTTTATCTAACAGCCCAGCATCAATCAATGAGCTGGGTCTTCACCGGCCTTACCCAAGTATTATTTTCTTGGGTCTTCAATCTCTGAGAAATACAGGATCCTCCCACCCCAGCAGGACCGCCTTCAAAAATCTTTACTTCTCAGCAAAATGAGTGACTCCTGTCCCAGTCTTGGGAAAGTGGTGCAGAGACAGGTAATACTTGCTTCACACCTTCAGCACCAGCAAGGGCAACCTTAGCAGCTTCCCATTCTCCCCTAGAGCTCAGGTAACTGATCCTATAAGCCATCTAACAGTAACAGAGTCAAGAACATAATCCCACGTCAGACTCTTCAAGTTTCTCAGCAGGTCCATGCCCCTCTCCCAAGACCGGTTTCACCTCTTAACATGAATTAAATATAAAATGTGTATGATACATAGTCCATCTAATCCAACTCTTTGCCTCAGGAATTACCTGTTTTACTGGTTACACAGTGATGTGACTGTCTAAACAATATTTTTCTAAGGAAACCTCATCATTTACACAGCTATGTGATTGTCTAATCAGCCCTTTCTGAGCTGATTGGGGTGACCCGAATGGTACTCAGGCCCATACCAGTAACCTTTAGAGAGTTCTCAGGAACCAGCAAACCTTTTTCAGGCAACATCATGTTCAACCTGGACTGTGACTACTCACCAACATCACTGCTTCAGCCCCCCACCCCACCCCAGCCCCAGCCTGACTGACAAGATACAGAAACTATTTCTGATGTAAACAAAGAGCAGGGTAAGACTGTGGCAGCTACCTAGCTTCCTGTGTAGTATATTTTTAAGGGAATCTTTACACACACAAAAAAAATCCCAGCAACCAATTAATGTTGGCTAAAACATTAAGATTAAAATGAAATGCTTAGTTAGCAGTGCACTAATTATGAGTGCTGATATTCTTTCCTATACATTTTCTGTATTTTTCAATACTTTGACAAAGTGAATAGTGATTTTTTTATAATTTTTTGAGACTAGGTCTTGCTATTTTTGCCCGTGGAACCGCAGGCTCTCGTTGCCCGGGTTACCACAGACTCAAGAAATCCTCAGCCTCAGCTTCTCAGGTAGCTGGGATTACAGGTGTGCACCACCACGCCCAGCTATTTTTTTGGAACTAGGTCTCACTAAGTGCCCCAGTGGGACTCGAACCCTGGGGGCTCAAACCGTGATCCCTAGCCCCAGCTGTTTCATAGGCTGAAGCTTACAGGCACGAGCCAATGTGCCCGGCCGTGAATAGTGATTTTTTTTAGAAAGAGAAAAATGAAGGCTATATTATGTAGGAACTCAACAACAATGTGTATATACACATATGCACACAAATAAGTACATACGTTTCTCTCTCTCCAACCGGCGCCCCATACAACACATTAAAAAAAAAAAAAAAAAAGAACATTTGTCAAAGATAAACAACATGGAAGGAAATTCAAGTTATCCTATAAAATGTTATATAGTGATTCTTCCTAAATTTTATCAGAAAAACATGAATCATCTAGTTCACCATAGAAACAAACTAACTCAGTCAGGCATGGTGGCGCACGCATTTAATCCTGCCTTGGGAGGCTGAGGCTAGGAATTGCTTGAGTTTGCAAGTTCGAGACTACCCCAGGCAACATAGCAAGACCTAGTCTCTAAACAAAACAAAACAAAACAAATCCCACTAACTCAATCTCTATTGTTAAATAGATGAGACGTCTGTTGTTCAGCTTATTCATTTCATGATATATTACAAATGGAGCTGGGATAAATAACTCTTTAAGAGAGCATCAAAATCTAACTCTATGCTATATTTGTGTGCCTCGGGTAGCTACTTTATTATTTCACTTTCACAATTTATAAGTTGAGGATAATTATCCCAGTATTTGTAGTAGAGAAAATAAAATATGCACTTAGCACAGTGCCTGTCATATTGTACATGTTCATTAAATGCCGGCTGTTCTCACCACTGTTCATTGTTGCTTCTTTTAAGTATATACCCAAAATATCAGATTAATTCTCTTAGCACTTATTTCATATTGAAGCCACTTGAATGGTAACATCCAAAGAAAATTTTGCAGATGATTTTTAATTCTGGAGGATTTCCTAAGCCTGAATTAAACATCTAAATTAAATAACTGCTCACCATTTCATCAGATTTCTAGTGTTTCCAGAAACTGTATTTAGACAAGTTACAACCAGTCTGTCCCTCCTTTATTATGACTTGCTTCAAGCAAGAAAGGTGTTCACAAGTGTTCCCCATTCTAAATCTCAAAAGACAGAGGTCATACCACACATAGGTAAGCATTCTATCACCAAGGAAACTTTGAAACTTGGAGGAAAGGAATTGTCTATAGTCAGAATATATGCTGTTTATCAGTCCTGTAATTATGCAGCAGGGCTCAGGTGTCACTTTAAAGTAGACTTTCTGTTCAAGTACCCCTAACACCCTTCTCCATTCATTGTGAGGTGGGTTTTTTCAGTCTTCTCACTTTATCTATGCAGATGAACTCTTTTCTAGTTTGAGATTTTAATGTGTTCATGGAAAGCACAGCACTGGTTCATTGTTGACTCTATTCAATTACACAAGTTTTGTGTTTTTCCCTGTTGAGCTTTTAATCCCCTCTCCATATGAATTCCGATGATGCTTGAATTAAGGAAGCCTGGTAGATATGCCCACCCAAACTTGGCATATTGTTACCACAAAACTGGCTCAGCTGAGAGTGACACAGTGTCATATGTTGTTCATGCATTGTTTGTAATTGTGAACCATCTTTCTATGTTAGCTTTTGAGTTCCCTTGAAACAGCTATTTCGAAATCTTATTGGGCAAGTCACAGATCTCCATGTCTTTGGCTTTGAGTCTTATCTGCAGTTCTCTCAAGCCACACTCTGACCTAAGTCATGTAGCTTGATTCAGTACTCTGGAACAGGCAAGAAATTTTATCCTCAGTAGTGTCTCACATATCTGGGGAAACCATGTGTGTACCCACACACTCTGATGGGCCAAGACTTCTTGGCCTATTATAAGCTGTGCCATCTTGGAAAAATTTGTGGCAGTCATTTCATTTTTCTTATCCATTCAGTGCATCCAGGCTTGTATTTTTTTCCAATGGTATTCTAAAACTTCTCTAGAAACCTCAATTTCCACAAAGCCTCTTTTGTCTGGGTGATTATCTAAACTAATGTTTCCAAGGGCTCTGAGATTATGGACAAGAGGGACTGGAACTGATTCATAGGTCACCACAGAGTCCACATCTGGGGCTGATGTGAATGAGATGGATGAGATTCTTCCCAGGTTCCTGGCATAATGCTGGATGCCATACCGGTACTTTTGTCCATGAGATATCAGTTATTTTGTTGTTGGGGAGTAACAAAAAACAAACAAACAAACAAAAAAAAAAAAACAAAAACAGGGAACATCTTTAGCTATCATGATGTCTGAATCTTTTAATATAATTAAAAGTATACCTGTTCTCTCCAAGATATCTTTGATTCTTACAACCTTTAAGTTTGGGCTTAAACCAATTCCAGAATTGGATGGGCGATAAAAATGTTTAATTTAAATTTTGTCTACTTGTCTTGATTAGCAAACCCTTAATATGGATTGTTTTAAAAGAACCAACAACTAACAGCCATCCTTCCATTTTTGTCTCTAATAGTCACTTCATTAAAAGGCAGTAACAGTTATCTCAATATTAGGCCAACCATAGTATGACCCTTTGCAAGGAGAAGGCTTGATTTTAGGTGTTTAAAATACACCAGTTCGGCATATAAGAATGACTCAGCTGGGAAATCTTAACAACCGACAACATGGAATAACATAGAATGGTACCAGCATTGTAGTTAAAAAGTAGTACCTAATGTACTACTTTAGATAAATTAAAATGTAGATAAAACTATCTACAAGCAGCATGAGTGAAGTATGGGAAAGGCATACAAAATTGAGAATAAAATCATATCCCAGTTTCTAAAGATGGGCTGTGAAGGAAAGATTTTTGGTTCAAGAAATAAACTCAGGATTTTAATTGAACACAAGTTGAAAAATGGGTATCAAGAATAAGGCACAAAAAGTCAGAGCCCCTTCAAAGTAAACACAATCCAGTAATTTAGTTTTGGGTTATAGCTCTTTAAATGTTGTAGTGTAAGGTGGCAATTAGGCTGATCATGCTGTGTCTGTCTGCTGTAGGGGTAACATCTAAACACAACAGTAAGGGATAAAAATGGCTCCAGCTTCGGGGAGCAGGCTGATATAAATGTAAAGAGTGATTTGGTAGCTGATAAATGAAAGAATGTACTTTTCATTGGATGAATAAGGGAGCCTACTGCTGACCCATGTTTCAAACTCAGTTATTTTAAGTCAATTAGAAATTTTCCCTCTTCTAATAAACACTTGATGAAAAATGACAAGCCTAGAATTAGCACTTAACATCTTTCTGGTGAAGAAACATGGGAAGAAAACTCACCAACCCTGAATTCATATAACTGACAATTCTGAAAGGTGAGAAGAACAAGATTCTATTCAGGGATAAAAAAAAATAACCTAGTTACTTTCCTTCCTTCTAAATCTGTGCTATAATCTTTATACTTATCTTTCAATATAAAAAGTCAACGGACAATAAATTTTTAGCAGAAAAAAGGTAACATAATTCAATATGGGGAAATACAAATTTATACTAGCTATCTGAAACTTTGGTTTTAAATGGGCAGCATACACAGAATAACTTGTATCTCCCCAATATTTTTTTAAAAAAGTACTAGATATCCTATAAATAGGCAAATTTTTAAATTAATATTACAAATCTCACCTAATTCTGACAAAATTTTAAAAAATGTCTACCATTTGTCAGTGATTAAATATCTTTATCCTAAAGGAATAGTCCAATATTTATAACTTGGGTATTTTTAATTATTTTATTTGGCAAAGAGAAGCCTAAGAATTTTTTAAAAAACATTTCCAGAGGAATACCCTTTACCATAAAATAAATTTGTCTGATTTGGGAGGACAAGTTTCAAATGTATATCTTTGACATATGTGCCAATTTTACAATTCATACAAAAAAGATAAAGTTGAAATATTTAAAAAATGTAAAAACCAGTTCAGGCAACATAACTATACAATCTTGCTGTAAAAGTACTTATATCAAATTCTGCCCAAAATATTTATGCAATATACTAAATTTAGTTCTTCAAGTCGCTCTTCACTGACGGCTGGCTTTTCCATTCTCTGTTGATTCCATTCTGAAAAACAGGAAGACAAATTTGAATTGGTAAAGTCACGCATTAAGCATCAATTTTTCTTTTAAACTTTCACATGAAATTAAAATCTAGCATAGTCATACAAAGTTAAGGTTCCACTGGTAAGTTGAACTTGCTCACTTCACTAAAGGGGGAATATTGAGGCCCAGACAGGTTAACTTTCCCCAGGTTTCATGTCAAAGGTCACTTTTTTTTTTTTTAATTATCATCCCTATTCAAGCAAAACTAAGGAAAAAAAAAATCTGTATATATAGTCAAGAACTGATTTCTTTTTCCACTAAAGAAATTTCATTATCAATACACATTTAAGAGAATTTGTCCTAAAAAAAAAAATCATACCCAAGATTTAATTAAAGTTAATATTCCAGATTTCTTAGGGATATTAACTTATATCTCCCTAAGACATACAGTGTTTCAATCAATATTAACAAACATAATAAGTATAACAAAAAAATCAATAAGGAAAAGTTTCCCTGTAATGGTTTTTTATTCTGTGTAGCATATCCCATGTATTTTTTATTGTGATGTTTTTCCTTGTATGCTGTTTACTGAGCAATGAAGAAAGATTAAAAACTTTCAGGCTTACAATCAATGCAACTATGTCTTTTATAAGTAAGCAAGAATCAAAGTTTACTTTTTTTTACAGGCAATATATATCAGTTAATATTGGCAATAAAAATTGAGCACAACAAGCAAGCAATGTTTATTTTTTATAACTTATATAAAAGGTAATTAACAAAACCAATTTCTACAATAAATAATACAAACCCATTTTCCTCCTTAAGATGTTGATATAACTCAGCTCTGTTATTAACAGAGTTCAAACGTCCAGCAAATTCCTGATGTTTTCTTGAGTTAGCGGTATTGATTCTATTACTCCATAAGGATAATAAGGACACTGGCCCTGGTGTTATATTTGAAAGAGAAAAAATGTAGAATAATTCATTATTTCAAAATTTACAAATTTACCTTTAATTCTACTCTTTATACAATTAAAACAGTAACATCAATCCCTTATTCTAAAACATGTGTCTAGAGGTCCCTGAGATCATCGACTAGTTTAGTGATGAACTGGGAGGACTCAAAAGATTACAGACAAACTCAAATCACATATAATAACCTCAGAGGATTCTTAGTCACACCACAGTAAGGACACAATGCCAGATCAGTTAGGCAGGGTAAACGAGACAAAGACCACAGAATTCCTCTTCAGGCTTTCCATCCATGCTTCCCTTGAGGGTGGAGTCACAAAGTACTTACTCCCTATAGCAGCAAAAATGCAGCCAGGACTTCAATAAAATCAGAAACTTCTGAGCACAAAAGTCATGTAGGACAAGGACAAACCACAAGCTGGGAGGAAATACATGCAAACTGCAGGCTTAGATCCAGAAAAAAGAATTCTCAAAATTCAACAGTTTAAAAAACATACACACAATGTAAAAAACAAGCAAACTATTTGCCTGAACTCTTCATAAAAGAAGACTTGCACAGACGGTTTAGTACACAATTTAAGAGACTTGACTATCACAGTAATGAGAAAAATAAAATCAAACCTGTCATGAAATACTACCGCATAGCTATGAAAAGAGAAAATCAGCTGCAAACAGTTTGAAGTACTGTCAGATGCAGATGCACCAGACCTTTCAGCACTGCAGTTCAGAATGCACCATTTACAGCTGCCACTTTGCAGAAACAAGGCTGTTCACACACATGGACTTAAATCTACTTATCAATACAACACAGATGAGGCAAGCACAAATACACATGCTATGTGAAGTAAACCAAATTCAAAAATTCGCATACTTTATGATTTCACATGGCACTTGAAAAGGCATAATTATGGAAGAGATGTTATATCAGTGGTTATGAGGGCTTAGGGGTAGGGGACTGCAGAATGACTACGAAGAAGCAGCAAAAGGATTTTTTGGGTGATGGAACTGCTCTATATTTTGGTTCTGGGGAAGTGGCTGATACACCAACTGTATGCCTGGTATAAACTCAGAATGGTACATCATAGAGTTAATATTACTATATGTAAATTTCTTTAAGTGAAAGTTTTTAGTCTATTATTTAAAAATCAGTGCTCATTAAGTAAACTTTAGAAGGCAATAAAACATATGAAAGTGGAAACAAAATCATGTGTAGTATCACTGTTCTTAACAATTATACATTTTTTGGCACAGTTTAGTTTTTCTGTTAGGCATGAAACAGAGGCAGCTGAACAGACTTTCACCAAATCTAAAGGTTATGTTTGCAATAACCCAACCTTACATATAGAGTACATAGCAGGCACAAATTTCACTTTAGAGTTCTGGGAAGTGATTTTCCAAAGCAGGTGAAACAGGTATAATAAAAGGTATATATAAATCACTGATAGTAGAGACATGCAACTTAGTTTATAAAATAAATTGGAATCAGAAACAAGTTTCAAGTATCAGTTTCCAAACAGAAAATTATAAGGATAGGCAACTGATGTGGAATTAAGGTGCCATTCTAGATAATGTTCCCAGAATGAATACATCCACTCAATTCAATTTATAGCTGATATTTCATGTAAGGACAAGCCAATGTGTATGTGCATGAAAACATTTTAACAAAAAGGGGATCATGGTATAGATGGCTTTATAAGCCACCTTAAGAAAACTTACATTTTACTACTATGGGCCAGCAACTGTGTTGGATGATAATGTAAATATCATTTTTTTAATATAGAAACTTAAAAGTCATAGCCTTTAGAATGTTTCAAATTAACAGAGGCAAAATGTTAAAAAGCACTATCAGCAGGGCATGGTGGCACATGCCTGTAGGTGGCAGCCTAGGAAGCCACAGCCGGGGCCAGGGATCATGGTTTGAGTCCCGCTGGAGGGCATGTAGCGAGACCTAGTCCCAAAAAAATAGCTGGGTGTGGTGGCGCACATCTGTAATAACCTGGGAAGCTGAGACTGGGGATTGCTTGAGTCTGTGGTACCCAGGCAACGTGAGCCTGCGGTTCCATGGGCAAAAATTGCAAGACCTATTCTCCAAAAAAAAAAAGCACTATCACTGAAGTACTCTCAGTGATACCAAGTAGCAATCCAGAGAGGCAAGGGAGGCACAAAGAAGCACCTAACTTAACTGTGGAAGGAGGTTAGGAAATTGTTTCCTGAAAAAATGAGTTGCTGAAGCTGAAATCTGATTTTTCCTGAGCTGTATAAATTTCACCCTGCAGACATTATCATTCAGTCATTTTCTTACTAATATGCATTTTGTTCACTTGCAATTTTTTGCCACTATGCTCAATCATCTTCACATTTTTAAACATTATTTAGACTGAACTTAAAGTTCTCGGCCAGGCATGGTAGCACATGCCTGTAAGCGGCAGTGTAGGAAGCTGGGGCGGGGACCAGGGATCGCGGTTCAAGTCCTGCTCGGGGCAACATAACGAGACCTAGTCCCCCAAAAATAGCTGGGCATGGTGGCGCATGCCTGTAATCCCAGCTACCCCAGCTGAGGCTGGGGATTACTTGAGCCCATGGTACCCTGGGCAACGTGAGCCTGCAGTTCTACAGGCAAATATAGTGAGACCCAGTCTCAAAAAAAGAACAAAAACAAAAACTTAAAGTTCTCATCCTCAGCAACAGTGGCTTATTTTCCAAGTGAGAAATGGGAGATTTTATCAATAGACATCATCGTGCTATTTTTCAGGCAGTCTAGGAAATGCAAGAAAGGCAAAATCATAAAATCACCTTTGTCTCTCATTTCAAAGACATCAGTGAACTGGTTGGAACCACCATGTTTCAGTAAATTGCCAAAATGACCAATAAAGGGGGAGAGGGGATGCACTCCCTTTATGTTTCTCTAGGTTTTTGGAAAATGTGGAGTTGTTCCTCTGGCCACATACATGCACATGTGTAGGAAAGGTGGTGCAGGCATCAAGGGAGTGGGCAGTGGTGCAGAAGGACAGTCCCACGAATGTTACCACGACAGAACCAGAAGGAGAGTCTACAGGGTGACCCAGGCTGCAGCTGGCAGTGCTGTAAACAAATAAAGGGCAGGGCTCCCCCACAGAATCAAGTGTTCATATTGAACACACTAAGCACTGTATGAGCTGAGATGGCATCTTGAAATGTGAAGAATGATCAAAAAGAAAGGAAGCCAAAGTGGTAAGTTCTTGGGTTGCACTAAGCACCAGGCTGCCCTTCCTGAGAAGCACCCCTGTGCAGCCTAGTGGAAAGGAGCCTGTGCTGCTGAAAACCATCCCCTATGAATTTTAGGCATGAGGGGGGTAAAAAGGCAAACAAGAGACCTCTGGACTAAAAATAAAGGAAGAAATCAGTGAAATAAAGGACAGTACCACGTATGACAGTACAGATACCAGGATACAAACCGAGGGCGAATTGCCAATATAAGCCTGCCAGTCCTGAGGGCTTACTGCTTGCTGTTGGAGTGGCAACAAACATAGTCTTTTGTCATAACATTCCCCATTCATCCCTAAGGACTAAATCTAGTTTACCTTCAGGATAACTAAGGCCTACAAAGTCTTCAGGAGTTTCCAAGCCCGAATCATATCTTCGATGCTTAGAATTCCTTTAAGAGGAAATTAAGCTTTTCAGTTTGTAAATAAGAAAAAGGAAGCTTTACAATAAAATTATTTATAACACCATTGGTCAAATTTATTGACACATTTTAATTTGTCAATAAATGGATATTCGATTCCTTCCCAAATTATTAAGTTGAGAGAAGAGTTAATCTTCAATAACCTATTACTTAATATAGTGCCAGTAACACAGAGATTCAAATTAATATAATAAAATTTTAGTACTTTATAGTAAAAGTGTTTATTTTACAAAGGCTTCATTAACAAAGGCATGGCATTACTGCTGATTTAGTGTTAACAAATATATTTGTCAAGTATAAATACTGCTGGCAGTTTCTAAGGCTATACACAAACATCCCCAGCTAGCAGCAGTTAGCAGCTCTCATAAGCACAGTACACTGTACAAAATCATAATTAAATTGAAACATTTTTTAACAACTTAGTTACAGCAATTCTACCTTACCTTTTGATTTCTCTACTGGTGGAGTTTCATCCATCTCAATAAGGGGCTTTTTATTTGGAGGTTCAGGGGAATCAGGTGAATCTTTTATAATCTCAGCCTCAGCTAACTCTTCTTTTCCACGTTCTAAGATACCTTTTAATCTTTTAGAGGGACAAAACAACATTTAAACTTTCAGGAATCTAAAAGATTCAATAATTAAACCACAATAGATAAATAGTAAGTCTTAAAAAGGATAGCTGCTCTTACAAATTAACTAGGAACTAATGAGAATCTTAATCTCAAACTAAAATGATGTAAAAGGTCAAATTAATCCATGTTTCCCTGTCCATCATAATACTTCAATAATGTCATTATTGGCAAAATATGGAAAAAATTGGAAGAATTTGAGAAGTTACATGAAAAAGGTCAGAAATAACGTGATCTTAGGAAGACACCCCCAGTCATAATTTTAAAAGAGATTACCAAAATTTTCAAATAACAAGATTTAAAAATCTATCCTTTGTTCTTTATTTAAGAATTTATTTATATCCCACAATTTAGGATCTTAATTTCAAACTTCTGAGTTTCATCAGGAAGCAAAAAAACTTTCAAAAGATAAAGGAATATGCTTGAAGGTCACTGGGATCTAAATGAGAATACTGTTTTCCTCTATTTTGATAATGAATCACTTCTATTTTGAAAGATCAGCAGCTCTAAGGAAGAAGTGAAATTCTAAGGCCAGAGAGAGCAAAAGTGTTCCGCCTGTTTATGGGTAAAACGATCAGATTTTCAGAATTCGTTTCAAAATACTCTTCTGTGGGAGGTGAATGGAGGTGATGGAGAGGGGAGTGGATGGAGATATGCAGGAAATAAATTCCCCATGATTGATAAATTTTGAAATCAGACAATGGATTAACTACCTGGTCTGTTGTCACATACATTTGAAATTTTACACCATAACCTCTGTCCTGTTTTTAAGAAACTTACTACACTGCCATTTACCGTTTTTTTTTTTTTTTCCTTTGGGGCTGATTTCTGGAAAGGAAGTAGAAGTCAGCCGATATAATCGGCCTTTATTACTTTATGTGCCTGTTTAAATTTAATCTTTCATCACTATGTAAACTAAGACAAAAGAGTGTACTACTGAGGAAGCTTTTCAAAATTAGGACTATATTCCTTCTCAATGCTCCCAAGAACACCCTGTATTTTAACAACAGCATCTTTCACACTGTTGTAATCATTTATGTACGTGTCCATCACTACCACAATACTACACATTCATCCAGGGCAGAGATCTTATGCCAAATGCCTGGCAAAGATCAGCATTCAAAAAATATTTACTGAAGAAAATAATGAAACTATATCTTTGATATTTACAGTACACAGAGAAAATACTGATACCAAACATAACATAATTTTCAGATGTCACTCGGAAAAACATTAAATACTATCTGTGCCCCTATAACAAAAAATATAAGTGAATTCATAAAAATTTAAGAATATAAAACTTCTTTTTAAGTCCAATAAAGATCTTTCAGATTTAAAAAATGCAAATAGACACAAGAAATGTGAACACTGGCAAGTGCTGTGCAGAATGTCTGTGTCAAGCAGCACTAGGGAGCTGTTTAAGTATCAACATATCACCTCTCAGAATCTGGCCAGGATTTCTCCTGTTCATAATCTTTCACTGCTTTCTCTGACTTATCCTCTTTGTCCTCTCTCTTTCTTCCTCGTTTCTTCCGTTCTTCTTCCTCTGGGGGTTTGCTCCTGCAAGCCATCAGACATTCCAAGACCTTTTGATGTTTATCTGAGTTGTTGATATGGGCTCTGACAAGGGTTTCTAATTCATTCCACATGATACGATACTGTTCATCTCTGAAGATTAAAATAAATTCTTAGAAAAATTCTTGCAGTAATAAAGTGTCATTAACAGCTAGTAAAACAAAGGACATACTTAAACACGACCTCTTTTCTCTTACTCAACAGTTAGTAGTACAATTCTAAATTAGTGTATACAATTCTGCCACCATCTCTTTCATCTCAATCCTATGTATGCACATATACACACCCCAAACCATTAATTTTAATATGGAGTAAGTTAGCTTAAAAAGACTATATGTATCAAGTATATGTGATATGCAAAGAAAGATTTTAAAAACTACCTTTTAGGGCCTTTTCCCCTTGTACCAACTGTGGAAATAGGCAGAGGATCATTTTTTCTTTCCATATCAACTAAGTTATATATTGTTTTTTGACAGTTTAGCACATCCTCTTCAGTCAAAGCTTCTTTCACGATAACACTGGCTAATGGAACTACCTGTTAGTTTTTTATTTTTTTTAAAAGAAAGAAAGAAAAGAATATCTGTCTTGAAAATCAAATATTAAAGCATCTGGGCTGAGTATCAACTGATTTTAAACATTACCATGGCAAGATATTCTATAGTCACCACTTCAAGCTTCTATTACTAATTCTTTAATTCGAGCAAACTCATATAGTTAATTCTTTGCTTGAGAAATAATATCAGTAAAAAATACATAGCTAATTCAGAAGAAAAATTAGAAAAATATAACTAGTCTAGAAGAATACTTACCGCTTGCATGTTAAAAATGGTGGTTTGTGAAATAATCATAGGCCAATAACGGGTGTGTTTTTCTAACTGATCTTTTGCTCGTTCCAAAGGGATCTCAAGACTTCCATCGATTTTATATCTGGGGTCTAGAAAAGGAGTTAATCTGTTTTCCCTCATAAATTCACCAAAATCCTAATGATAACCAAATAAAATAAAATTAGAAACTGTTTTCTAATGCTTCAGCATGGAGTACATGTAAAGTCTGGCCTGAAGTCCTGTGATAAGCAACCATGCATTTTCTCTAGCAGCTCTCTCCCACTAATTTCTTCCCCTTCTTTTTGAATAATAAACCTACTAGCTTTTATGTATGGAAATGAAAAAAGCCTCACACATAAATATACTCATGGCTCTTGCCACCTTTAAAAACTAAGAAATACTCATTTTTCTTCATCTCTATAATTGTAATACTTTTCTATCATATACAGAAAAAAGAATGAGTTGATCATATTAGAACAATAATTCGATTACTTCAAAGCTACCTTGATAATACATCAAAATGCTAGCAGTGACTTATCTTTAAGTGAAGAAATCATAGGTAATATTAATACTTTGCAGTTTACAAATATTTGTACACATCCGTCACACTTAATTTTGACAACCAACTGAAAAGTAGACAATCATGAAATACTGAATAAAAAAGAGGGGAGGAACTATGAAAAATTAAAATCAGAAAAAGATTTCTATCAAATTTCTACCAAAAATAGGTGCACTTTAAATACAATTAAATAATATAAAAATGTAGTGTTATTTCAAAGTAGCAACCCAAATATTAAAATGTTTTTATTTGCCACTGACATGACTAGAAATAAAGTTTCACCTAAAAGCCAATTTTCACTCCCATAAAGAGAATCAATGCAACACATCTCAGCATATATGCTGAAAACAATGGAAGAGGCTACCTGCTGAGAACTAGCTCTTCTGTGCAAGCACTGCAGGAAATTAATCTGATGAAAATAGCAATAATCAACTTCTCCTCACCTCTTTTAGTCCTACACCTTAGCAGTTAATGATACTCAGTAATTACTTGCTGAATAATGTGAATAATGATGCACTCAAAAGATAAAATTCATATAGTAGAATCTTACTGTAATCCGGTAGTCTGTAACTCTTCCTCCACATCCTTCACTAATTGAAGGTGGATCTTCTAGAATGGATCGAGAACTGCTAAGGACGTGCAAAAAAATCTCTCCTCCATGGCTACTAAGCATATGACTAATGACTTTGGAACCTGACTTTCGTGGTTGTTCCAATAAAACAGAACGACCTGTTAAAAGCAAGATTGAAATTCAAATGGGTTCTTCTCTGTTTCCCTTAAGATTTAAATCTAGATTTTTCATTTTATTTATCCTTATTTTTAACTATTATTGCTAATTTAATATATAGATACAGATCAAGTTATGAAAGTCAGAATTTTAACCTTAGCTTTCTCTTGGTCACTGCAGTGACACAGTTTTCCATGTAAGTATACTGGTCTCTGATAAACTGTTTTATTATATTTTTCACTCAACTATAAAATTTTCCCCTGGTCATCAAGAAAAATAATGAGACAACTGTTGGAAAACAGGTGTTATAAAACCTGATGTTATAAAAACTACAAAATGTGGGGAGAAAGCACAGGCTCTATTTACTATATACCACCTCTGGACCAGCATTGTTATTGTAATTATGTTCTATATGTCACACAACTGACTGGTATTTCATCTGGACCTTATCTAGCCTGCTGATCAACTTGTGCTTAGTATAATAAAAAAAAAAACTAACATTATGATAAATGTTAGTTCTCTATATTATAATTCTTAGACTCATGACCTAAAACCTTTGCTTTCATTTGTATCAACTAGACTCCATTTACTAAACCTAACTTCATAAGAATCAGAGGAGCTATTAGAATTTAGGTTTAGTAAATAGAATCTAGTGTTTATGATCTAGTTACAGCATTCAAAGAGAAACAAACACTTAAGTATTTTTTAATTTGAAGTTCAACAGAAAAGAAAAAGGGTCTATATGATTCTATTTTTCAGAAAATTAATTTACACTCCAATGATCCAATTTTTAAAATAAAAATACTTTAAAATTAGTTAACTGAAACTTACTTAGATATAATAATAACCTATTAAACAGTAAACTATTCAACAGAAAATATCCAATTATATTTATAATTAAGTAACTTTAAAGCAGTTTTTGGGAAATAAAATAGGTAGCTTTTATTAAAGAAAGCATTCCAGAGTTCAGATTTTCCCTGGTAATAATCTCAGTCAGAACAATTAAATGATGAAAGTTACCATTTAGAAGAAAATTAGTAAGGCAGGAGGAAGGTCTACTATTTACATCTACAGGTGAAATTCGATAAGCGCCAGTGCAATAATGTAATTCTGAAATAGAAGAAAAAACTGATTTGAAAGAATATAAAGGAATATTTCCACAATCAAAAGAGGGAAAATAACTTGTTCCATGAGCCCTATTGAAATAGAAAAATTCAAAAAGAAATTATTGATGCCCACAGAATACTTTAGGAACTGCTTTGTTTCTCTTTAATTACTAAATACTTACCAATGTTATTTGTCCTGGGTGTGCACCACTTCAATGTTATTGTTTCTTTAAATGAGCCTTCTCTACTGCTGCCTCCTAGGTGGGTATCACCTTTAAAAATAAGTCAAAGGAACAGTACTGTAATTAAGCAGATCGCAAACTTCAATTGTTTACCTAAGAATTCTAAGGGCTTAAGCTGTTGAGACAAAATATTTTTGGGTGGACATATTTTAAGTCTCTAAAAAAAAAAAAAATCAAACAGAGCTTGGATAATAGTAATAAAAATATTCAACACCTTAAAGTTAATAGCACAAATTTTTTAAATTTCAAGCATCTATAACTACTGCTTCCTTTGGACACCATTAAATGATAGAATAACATGGTTAAAGTACTCAAAGAAAGATAAATGAACAATTCAACTAAACTCTCAATTTTTTAGAAAAAAAGGAAATGAAGAGGTGAATCTAGGAAATAAACATATAAAAAGTAATAGTAAGCATTGTTTGCCTAAATGGAGTCTAGAGAAAATATGTTAATAAAACAATAAACAAATGCACAACAATAAAGTTGAGTTAAAAAAATAAATTTAAAAAAGAATTTAAAAGAAAACATACAGTTTCATGAGTACACAAAAAGACTTAATTAGCCTTTCCTGAGGTATCAGAAAAGGTTTCCATTAGTATTGAAAAGATGTTAGAAACTAACCGAAGCAATGAATGAAAAAAGTATTCTGGGAAAAGTAAAAGCAGATGCTGGATAGCATAGGGTCCCAGAAGAGCTCAGCTGCCACACAGGACTAACTCCTGTTGTCAAAGTCATGTACCTGCAGGCTAGGAAATGAGTTTACCAAAGACTGAGGTTTAACACTGGGAACTCCAGTGAGAAAAACTGCTCACAGCACAGGGCCCGGGAAGCACCAGCACTACTACCTGGCACCGGTGCATACTAGGGAACCAAGGACACTGACTACCTAAGTCTGTCAAGACACCCCAACCAAAAAAGTTTATACAACAAACCCTAGACACACCACTAAATAAAGACACACGCTTGGGGGCAAAGAAAAACATTTAAAACCCATCAATCTATTTTTTTTTATTTCTGGATTTTGTACAATACATGATTGCATAATTGTTGATCCCCATGGGATTACCCCACCCCACCCCACCCCCTCTGGTCTCTTTGCCTTTCTTTTTGTTGTT
>PVHY01007741.1:0-65582 GCA_004024945.1 Uropsilus gracilis | reverse complement strand
CCCCCCTTTCCCTCCTGCCCATTGTTGTGTGCTTCAGTTTGGTGCTCAGCCTGTTTTGTGTTTTCCTCATGGCTTTTATTTACTTTTTTTTCATTATGTCCCATATATTAGTGAAACCATTTGACTTCTGTCTCTTTTTGACTTGCTTCTGCTAGTATGATTCCTTCTAAGTACATCCATGTTGTCAAAAAGTCGTCGAATTTGTCATTCTTAATTGAGGAGTAGTATTCCATCGTGTATAAATACCACATTTTTTTTCAACCAGTCATCTGTTTTGGGGCACTTGGGATGCTTCCATGTCCTTGCAATTATAAATAGTGCTGCAGTAAACATCCGAGCACAGGTGTCCCTTTGTACCCACATTGAGTTCTCTTTTTGGTAGATTCCCAAGAGAGCAATTGCTGGGTCAAATGGTAGATCCATTTTCATTAATTTGAGGGTGAAAATTTCAATCTCCTTTTTTTGGTCTGTTGTTCCTTTGTGTGTGTTGTGTGTGTGTGTGTGTGTGTGTGTTTGTGAGAATGTGTATGTATGTGTATGTGTGGTGCTATGTGCTAGCACCTTCCATGAAGGATTCTTTTACACTTTTGCCTGTAGTTCAATTAATATCTTTTTTGGCTTGAGTAAGAGGAATTTTGCAGTGAAAAGATAATGACACATTTGATTGCTCTTCCTACATTCTTGTAATACTAATAATCTGCTCATATACTTTCTAAGTTAATTAACAGATAGTAAAAATATTTCATTACAGATAATTCATACCTACTGGTCATAATATTAGATAAAGCATTAATTTAATTCATTGTAGAGACTGATGACTAAATCTGTGACAAAATTAGCATGGTGCTCTTTTGTACCTTGGATGGCTCTTACAGCTGAGCAACATTGTCTTAATCATACAAGTTCATTTCAGTTATTTTAACATTTTAAAACTGCCTGTATTTAAAACTGCCTGTGTAGTTGATTGTAATAGGAGCACAGCACATCCTGTTGATTATATTTCCATGTTCTATATGACTATATTGGTTTTTATTATTTGGAAACACTTTGAATCTACTGGCTTCACAGGGTTTAGTCTAAGCGATAGGAGGAGGTGAGGATATACTCACACATCATCTATTTCAAAACTTCTTATTTGATTTAATGCCTTTTGGTAGGTTTATACCTAAAGCAATGTGTTGGCATTTATTTTATGCCTACATACCCAAAAGACCTGTCTTCTGGATGGCTGTCCTCTTGAACAATGTCAAAAGGTTTCAGTGTGATTTCACTTTTTAATCAAACTGCATGGACAGTTGGTCCCTGATAGGATTACAGGAGGCTTTGTATCAAATTTGCTTCTGATTAGCAGCTACATAATTTGACCTCCTACAGTTTTGGCATTTATCTCTTATCAGTTGTTCTGATAGTCCCTCTGTAATATTTTAATCATTTTGGACACACTAGTATTGAAAAGGGAAAAACTATACTTAGATTGAATTATTATTGGTCAAATTTTGTGGATTTAGTTTTCTTAGAAAGTTTTAGCATAGAAATAGTTAATATTTTTCTTGAAATCATTTAAGTGTTAGTAAATCACCTGATATATCAGTTCACAAATTATCTCTGAATTCTGTTTTTAAGGAAATACATCTTCTATGACACAGATAGTCACTGTTCTAATGAAGTACAAGAAAGGTGTTTGAATTGCTGAGTCATAGAAGACTGTCTTTGTATTGGTTTTATAATTTAAGTTAACCTGCCAATCAGTTGTCCTTTTCTTGAGAGTGAGAATTCATTTATGATAGAGATCATCAAAAGAAAAACTTGAGTCCCTGTTAAATTGAAAAAAAAAATAGCAAGGGTATAGACAGTTCAAAGAAGAGAAGATAGAAATATTTACATTTGGAGAAGTGTAAGTTTACTCCTAATTAGACAGGTAGACTGGATTATATACATCATAAAATGAACCAGGACCAACACATACTCTCCAACAATGGTGAGAAACATAACTATATAGTTGGTAAAAGTAAATTGCCAGGTAATCCTCAGGTTTATAGTTTGGCAGAAATTAATTCAATCTTTAATGTTTTCATGCATTTTTATAAAAGTTTTATTTTTAGAATTTTTCTTTATAGGAATAAATATAGACAGTGATTTATTTTTTAAATATGCACTAAAAGCATTATGTTACCTCTATCTGGTAGATTTATAGCCAGTAAAATAATATATTGGAATTTTAATATGCTCAATATATATTACTAAGCAAGAAACAAAAGCACAGATATATACACCGTGCCATCTAAAGTCAGTAAAAGAAAATGTACAGAATTAAGAATTATGGGAAAAAAACACAGAATTCTACAGGGCCTATATTAATATCTGGAATCATGAATTTCCTGCAACAAATTATGTGTTAATTATAATGAAATGACAATTGTTAATAAAAAAGCAAGTGGAATCTAAGGGAAATTCAAAAAAATTCACCTGGAACATTTTAAATGGAAGAAGAGAGCACATAAACCTGATTTTGATGGAATTGTCCACCAAAATAGCCAATCAATTTAGTAAAAAGGAAAATCAATCAGCTGGTCAGTTCTTTAAGAACTGTAAAACATTTTGTCAGTTGCCTCAACAAAATTATTTCTCAATTGACTTTATCGACTAGCTGTTTTGCAGTGTGTAGACATGTTTTTGAAGGAAAAAAATATTGCTGGAAAATACTTAGTCAGTGAAACTTAATAACATGGCTCAGTGGGAGATCATTAAAATGAATCCTCTTGCTTCATTGAGGCAATATATTGTAATGCAGATTGTATTGATTTACTGCAAATAACCCCGTGAAATTGGTGTTCCATTCAAGTGATTCTATATATTAAAATTATATATTATAAAAATCTGATTACAAGTTTGTTTGATATCATTTTAATGAACAGCTATGCTATTTAGACTATCATGTAGTAATTGCATCATCTTTAGATTTCTTTCTAGAAACACAAGAACTCATTAACTAATTACATTCTCTTTTCTATCCTTAGTGAGCACAGAATGGGCAGTTCAGTACTCCTCCTAAGCTACTTGTAATGATGGCTCTGTCTTTGTGACATCTAGTGGAAATATACTATCTACGCAAAATGTCTATAGTTCCCATTGTTTAAGATGATGTTGCCTCATCTTGTCTGCTCTGGCTTTGGTGTTGGACTTGTTCATCAGTCTTTTTTACAGTAAAGCAGAAGGAAAAATACCAGAAATGATTAGTAGAAAACTATGGCAATTAAAGTCATTAACACAAAAGTAGTTCATGCTGCAGTTTGTCTACAAATCTTCAGCTCTTAGAACCTTTGATCTAGTCTACCCTCTTGGATTTTGAAATACTGTTGATCATTTGCATAGATGTAAATGTATTGAAGGTCAACAGCTCTGAATTATAGAATTTTAGAGATCTTGATAAAAATCTGCTATTTCCTTAATGAGGACTAAGTGGTTTAGAGAATTTGTGAAAATTGCTTAAGGTTAGATGCAAAGTCAGAAACTGACCTTTTTCCTGTTGCCCTATTATCTAGCATTTCCTCCTTTGAGAGATTGCAAATGAACCCTTTCAATATCGTGGTAATAGCAAGGACCTTAGAACCACACTTTTTAAATTTAAAATCTGGTCTGTTTCCATACTAGCTTTGCTACTTGAGGAAATTATTTAACCTCACTGCCAACCAATTTACTTATTTGTACAAATAAAAGAACACTGTCCTTGGTGAGACACGGTGGCTCGTGCCTGTAAGCTTCAGCCTATGAAGCGGCAGGGGCTAGGGATTGTGGTTCGAGTCCCGGCTGGGGCACATAGTGAAACCTAGTTCCAAAAAAATAGCTGGGCATGATGACGCACGCCTGTCATCCCAGCTACCTGGAAAGCTGAGGCTGGGGATTGCTTGAGTCTGTGGTACCCCGAGCAATGAGAGCCTGCAGGTCCACGGGCAAAAATAGCAAGACCTAGTCTCAAAAAAAAAAAAAAAAAAAAAAAAAAAAAAAAAAAAAAAAAAAAAAAAAAAAAAAAAAAAAAAAAACCAAAAAAAAAACACTCTCCATTCCATGGAGCTAATGGTGAAGATGAAATAAGATTTGTAAGGTCTATAGATAGTATCTGGGATAAATTAAGAATAGTATAAATGTATCTGAATATAAATAGCAAGAGGAAACACTATACTAGAGGACCAGAGGACACATTATCCCTTATACATATATATCATTTTTAATATTGTTGCCAATGTTTATTTTTAATAACGCCAATTTAATATAATGATCACATAGGCACCATGTAACATGAATTATAAAAATTGATGATCAATATATCTTTACTCATTGCTTAATCTCATGCATTTTTGAGTACACTGTATTTTTTGTTTGCTTAGAAATACTTTTCAATTGTGCCCTTTTTGAATTGATAGTTTTTAGTATGCACTTTTTGATATCAAAGGTAAATCTTAAGGCTTATTAAAAATACAGAGAATGGATCCATAGGGAAAGCAAAATAGGGAGGTATGTTTCAGACTTGTTGTGTCAATCTTTTAGTTTAAGTGGTTTGTATACAGCATTGGATAGTGTTGCTTTTTGTCTTTTCCATCATAATTTGAGAGATGTTATTTGCATATTCTACTAACAATATTTATTTATTTATTTATTGAGACTAGGTCTTGCTATTTTTGCCTGTGGAACTGCAGGTTCTTGTTGCCCAGGGTACCCCAGACTCAAGCAATCCCCAGACTCAGCTTCCCAGGTAGCTGGGATGACAGGCACGTGCCACCACACCCAGCTATTTTTTTGGAACTAGGTCTCGCTACAGGCCCAAGGCGGGACTTGAACCGCGATCCCTAGCACCGGTCGCTTCATAGACTGAAGCTTACAAGCACAAGCCACCGTGCCTAGCCCATTATTAACAATATTTAATCAGAACTTGGTGGTGAAGAATTTGCACCCCAGCAGCCTGCTGGGATTCAGGTGAGGGCTCCAGCCAGCACCAGACTACTTCCAGTTGCCACGGTAACACACCTGGGAGATAGGGTGGGGCATGTGAACTTCACAACTGAATGGGCCTCTGCTATTCAGGCTAGGCACAGACTGAGTTT
The DNA here is from genome assembly GCA_004024945.1 of Uropsilus gracilis. NCBI lineage: Eukaryota > Metazoa > Chordata > Mammalia > Eulipotyphla > Talpidae > Uropsilus > Uropsilus gracilis. The sequence continues at coordinate 60,483 of PVHY01007741.1, read as the reverse complement.
TACTGGCCCAGGGAAAGACAACTTGGCAGCAAAGAGCTAGCACCCCGCAGCCCAGAAAGCTGGGCAGAGTAGAGAAACAAGGACACTCACTACCCAAGAGCATCAAGATACCCCAGTCAAAAAGGTTTATACGACAAGCCCTAGATGCTCAGAGACACTAAAAAATATTTATGACCCATCAATCTAAAAGAGGAGGAACAATGAAAAAAGAAGACAGACAATATAATAGAAACCACATTTAATCACCACATCCACTCTCTGTAAAGGAACTCAATCCCCCCTACCCTCGTGTGCAAATAGCTAATGGAAACAAGATATATATAATCAACACAGCAGGAAAAGCACAAAGGCAGAATTAACCACAACTAGATAGGCTTCAACATGCCATCTAATACTAGAGCAGTAGTCACTCAAAACGTTGAGCAAGTCTGAAAGGAAAACATGGAAGGAGGAGGAATACAATTACTCAAGCAAGCACTAAGAAAAATAACTCACCACCAAAGGATAAACAATCTGCAGAAACCAACATGGATGACCTGAAAGAAATGCTTCATATGTCAGACAAAGAATTCAGAACCAACATGATAAAAGCACTAAAATAGGTCAAGGAAGAGGGGAAAAAAAGAGAAAGCAAGAAGTTAGAAGATTTCAATGAACTAAAAGAAGTAGCAGAAAAATATAGAGAAGAATGCAGCAAAATGAGCAATATCATTGACAAACAGAAAAATGAAATTGAAGTCCTAAATAAGAAGCTGAGGCGATATAATGTATAAGAGGAGCAACAAAAGAGTTCAGAAATGCAGGGAAGAGCCAGGAAATCAGATTAGAAGAAATAGAAGAATGATTCAGCACACTACAGGATACAGAATTAGAGTGAATAAAGAAAAAGAGAGAGAAAAACAAAGTAAGCAGACAGAAGAAAAAAATCAGAGCTCTGTAAGATACCCTAAAGAAGACAAATATAAGAGTAATTGGAATCCCAGAAGGAGAAGAGAAGACATAAGATCTGAAAGGCTTTTCAATGAAATAGTGGAGGAGAATTTCCCATACTGATGAAAGAAATGAAAATAGACATACAGGAAGCAAAAAGGACACCAAACTACTTTAATGAAAGAAGAAACACGACACATCACAGTAAAACTTTCAAGAGCCAAAGATAAAGAAAAAAATTATGAGAATAACAAGAGAGAGGAAACAGATAACCTACAAAAGAAAGCCTATTAGACTGACCTCAGATTTCTCAGAAGAGACACTCCAAGCAAGGAGAGAATGGGGCTACATCTTCAAAAACACTCCAAGACAAAAAGTGCCAACCAAGAATACTCTACCCAGTAAAACTGTCCTATCTTTATGACGGAAATATTACAACCTTCTCAGACAAACAGCCTCCAGAAATTTACTACCAAACCCCCACTCCAAGAACTCCTGCAAGAAGCTCTAAGGCCAAAACCCGCAGAAGAATAAAAAGAATGAATAATAAAAGGAAAAGAAAGAAGACACTGAAAAAGAAACCCAATGACCAACAGGAACCCATTGTTACATCCTCAAACATCAATAATTACTCTAAATGTCAGTGGGCTAAACTCATCAATCAAAGGACACAAAGTTGCAGAGTGGATTAAAAGATAGAACCCAGCATTCTGCTGCCCCCAAGAAACTTATCTAATCCCCAAAGACAAGAATAGATTGAAAGTAATAGGATGGAAAACAGTTATACAAGCCAATGGCCTCCCAAAAAGGCAGGGGTAGCCAATCTTATAGCAGACAAAGTAGATCTCAAAATAAAAAAAAAGTAGCAGGATAAAGAAGGTCACTACCTAGTGATTCAAGGGTCAACCAACCAAAAGGACATAACAATTATCAACATTTACTCAGCAAATGAGGGTGCACCAAGATTGATAAGACAGCTATTAATGGAACTGAAACAAATATTGATGGAAACGCACATGTAGTAGGAGACTTCAACACCCTGCTCTCAGCAAAGGGCAGATCAAAAAAAGCAAAAGCTACACAAGGACAGAAAAACCTTAAAAGAAGACCTAGACAAAATTAACCTAATAGATATCTACAAGACACTAACCCACAAGGAAAAGAATACACCCTCTTCTCAAATGCACATGGGTCATTCTCTAAAATTGACCCCATACTAGGCCACAAGGAAAACTTGAATAAATGCACAAAGATTAATATAATACCAACTTCAGACCATAAAGATATCAAACTAGAAATCAACAATGAAAAGAAAGCAAGAAGAACATTAAACACTTGGAGACTGAACAACATGCTACTAAATGAAGAATGGGTAATTGAAGAAATTAAAGAAGAAATTAAAACTTACTGCAAAACAAACAACAAAGAAGACACAACATTCCAAAATGTCTGTAACAAAGCAAAAGCATATCTAAGAGGAAGTTTCAGAGCAATATAGGCCCATATCAAAAACCAAAACTAACCAAAAAGACAATCTTATATAGCAACTTGAAAAATTAGAAAAGGGGTAACAAACCCAAAACCCAGCAGAAGACAAGAAATAACAAAAATAAAAGAATAAATAAATAACCTAGAAACCAAAAAGACTATCCAGAAGATCAACAAAACCGAAAGTGGTTCTTTGAAAAAATAAATAAAATTGATAAGCTCTTTGCAAAGTTCACAAAGGATAGAAGAGAGAAAATTCAAATAAACAGAATCACAGATAAAGAGCAAAAATTGCAACATATACAAAAGAAATTCAAAGGATAATAAGAGATTACTATTAACAATATGGAAATAAATACAACAAGCTGGATGAGATGGACAGAGTCTTAGAAAAATGTAATTCTCCAAAATTGAACAAGGAAGATATAGAGCACTTAATTAAACCAATCACAACAGGCAAAATTGAAGCAGTCATCAAAACTCTGCCTAAAATCGAGCCCAGGACCTGATAACTTTTCAAATGAATTCTATTAGACATTCAAAGATGAAATTACACCTGCACTACTAAACCTTTTCCAAAAAAATTGAGAAAGAAGGAAAACTGCCCAACACATTCTATAAAGCAAATATCACACTCATACCAAAACCAAATAAGGACAGCTCCAAGAAAGAAAACTATAGACCAATTTCCCTTATGAACACGGATACAAAAATTGTAAACAAAAGCCTGGCAAATCGAATCCAATGATGCATAAAAAGCATTATTCACCATGACCAAGTGGGGTTTATCCCAGGGGCACAAGGATGGTTCAACATCCAGAAATCAACATAATACACCACATTAACAAAGACAAAAACAAAAATCACATGACCATATCAATAGATGCAGAGAAAGCATTCAACAAAGTTCAGCATCTATTCATGATAAAAGCCCTTGAAAAATTGGGGATTAAAGGAACTTATCTCAACATAATAAAAGCCATCTATGACAAACCTACGCAAACATCATCCTAAATGCGGAAAAACTAAAATCATTCTAATAGAGATCTGGAACCAGGCAAGGATGCCCACTCTCCCCACTACTCTTTAACATTTTACTGGAAGTTCTAGCTAGGGCAATAAGGCAGGAGAACACAAAAGGGATACAAATAGGTAAAGAGGAACTGAAGCTATCATTATATGCTGATGACATGATTCTCCATATAGATAACCCCCAAAAATCCACAGAAAAATTGTTTGAAATATAAACCGGTTCAGTAAGGTAGCTGGATACAAAATCAACACAAGAAGTCAGTAGCTTTCCTATATTCAAAAAAGTCAAAAAGAAGAATTCAGAAAAACCATCCCAATATTTACCATCATACCAAAAAAAAAAAAAATTAAATATCTGAGAATAAACATAGCAAAACATGTGAAAGAACTATATAGAGAAAGCTTTAGAACACTGTTAAAAGAGATAGAAGAAGACATAAGGAAATGAAAAAAACATTTTCTGTTCATGGATTGGAAGAACTAATATCATCAAAATGACCATCCTACCATAAGCAATCTACATATTCAATGCAATCCTTATAAAAATCCCAATGACATTCTTTAAAGAGATAGAACAAAAATTATTGAAATTTATATGGAATAACAAGAGAACTCAAATATCAAAAAAGCCTCTTGACCAGAAAATAAGAAAATGGTGGTATTACATTTCCAAAATTCAAACTATACTACAAAGCCATAATAATTAAAACAGCTTGGTCCTAGCACAAAAACAGACAATCAGACCAATAGAACAGAATTGAATGCCTGGAAATAAAACCACACATATAATTTTGACAAGTAATTTTGACAAAGGAGTGGAAAGCTCCCATTGGGACAAAGATAGCCTCTTCAATAATTGGTGCTGGGAAAATTGGGCTAAAACCTGCAAAAAAATGGACCAAGACAACTCCCTCACATCATGTACAAAAATCAATTCAAGGTGGTAAAAGACTTAGCCCTAAACCTAAAACCATAACATAAATAAAGGAAAACTTGGACAAACCGCTCCATGAATTACAATTCAGAAATTCCTTTTGGGATACATCTACAGATGGCAAAACAAAAAAAAAAAAAAAAAAAAAAAAAAAAAAAAAAAAAAAAAAAAAAAAAAAAAAAAAAAAAAAAAAAAAAAAAAAAAAAAAAAAAAAAAAAAAAAAAAAAAAAAAAAAAAAAAAAAAAAAAAAAAAAAGAAGGAAAACATAAACAAATGGGACTGTATCAAACTAAAAAGCTTAGTACAGCAAAAGAGACAACAGAAAAAACTAAAAGATGCCCAACTGAATGGGAAAAAAATTTTGCCTTCCACAAGAGTGATAAGGGTTTAATAGACAAAGAACTCACACAACTAAACAAAAGGAAAACAAGAAGCCCAATCAAAAAAATGGGGAGAAGAATTTTTGAAAAAAATTCAAAGAAGAAATACAAATGGCCAACCGGCACATGAAAAATTGCTCAGTGTTACTAGCAATAAGGGAAATGCAAATCAAAACCACAATGAGATACCACCTTACACCAGGAAGAATGGCCCACATCCAAAGAATGGGCAACAACTAGTGCCAGTGAGGATGTGGAGAGAAAGAAACACTCTTACATTGCGGTGGGAATCTAAACTGGTCCAACCACTGTGGAAAGCTGTGTGGAGGACCCTCGAATTAATGAAAATGAAACTACCATTTGACCCAGCAATTGCTTTCTTGGGAATCTACACAAAAGAGATGTCAGTGTGGGTACAAAGGAAGTCTTGTGTGCGGATGTTTACTGTAGCACTGTTTATAATTTCAGTGACTTGGAAGCAACCAACATGCCCCAAGGCAGAGGACTGGAATGACAAAGACATGATTATATATATGTACACAATGGAATATTACTCATCAATTAAAAATGACAAATTTGATGATTTTATGATAACATGGATGTACTTATAAGAAGTCATATTAGCAGAAACAAGTCAAAAAGAAAGATAAAAAACAAATGGTTTCACTAATATATGGGATATAGGAAAAAAATAAACAAAGGCCATGAGGAAAAGTCAAAACAGGCTAATCATCAAACGGAAGCACACAACTTGGGGCATGGGAGAAAGGGGAGGAACAGTAGGGAGGGTGGGGGGGTGATTCTCTGGGATTACAAAGATGTGAAATTTATATATAAATAAGTTTAAAGAATAAAATAAATAAAAACAATATTTCATCAGTATTGGAGTTTTTATGTAGTAACTTAGGTGTATTCAGAATATTTTTTAAAAATAAATACATAAATAAGCTGTTATTTGTTTTGTTTGGTTTAAGAAATACCTTTCTGCCTAATTAAAAATGAAATAATTCACCTATATCAACTCTTATTTTTAAAAATGATCTTAGTTTTCAGTGAGCAATTTAAGGGAGTTTAAACTTTCTGTTAGGGACTGCCCACATTTGAGAAAAATATAGCTTTACACTTAACATTTCCTATGCATGTTTCAAATGGTAACTGCTGTCGTTCAGACCTCCCATTCTTCTTGTAAATGACTATTTTTTATTTTTCATAGATTTATATTTTTATTAATGTAACATTGATTTGTGACACTGTACATTATTCAGATATATAGGATCCCATATATTACCACATTCTCAGATATTTCAGCTCTGACTGCTTTTAAAACGGAATGGGGAGTGAGAGCAGCTAAAGAAAGGTGAGGTGGATATTGCACTTTCAAGTGGAGACCTGGCCTTAAAGAACAATCTGCTGAATGGCATTGACAAGATAAGACCCAGAAGAGATATTATTTTCTCTATTTCAATGCTTTCTGAGCGAATTGAAAGTGATACTTGACCTGTATATCATAAATCCAAACCTGAACATTTTAACAGAGTCATTTATATCTCAGCTTTTCATGCTTCCATCACATTCCCTGATAGTGCATATCATCTTATTATTAGTTAGACTAAGTGCTTCCTAGAGGGCATTGGGAGTTGACATCTGTGGTGCTAGTTGATCTGAAAGGCATATTCTAAATGAGGTGTCCTACTTAAGTGACTAAGAATGGATACAGAGTGAACATTATATTTTGCCCTTTTCTAGCCCAGACTGACCTGAAATGGAAGACCACTGGGTTCATTATGTTGGATTCATTTTTTTCTACCCAATTTATTTTTCTTGGCATTTTTATCTGAATGCTAGAAGAAAGGAAAGAAAAAACAACTGTATGACCCTTTTGCTAATGGTAATAGGAGCAGACTGTCTTGCTCTTGAATAAAAAATACGACTGAATGCAAGGAAGAAGGGGGAGAAAAGGAGTTTGAAATGGGGGAATTACTTTGAGTCTGCATTTTAAATGACATCCAATAAATCTCAAGCAAAAATGACTCAAAGAAAAAAATATTTTCAGATTTCTCTTTGAAACAGTATAAAGATGAATATGCATAAACAAAACACTGTATTGTTAATTTCAAAATAAAATTAAATCAGTTCATTAAAACTGCAGATGCATGAGGGGTCATGGGTATATGATTTATGTTGCTCCCTCACCTCCATATTTCTGATTATTTTAAAAAGATTCCCCCCTTGAAATTTTAAACAAACCCAGGATAAATAAAATTAATACTATAGGTATTTTAATTTTTAATTTCTCCTTAATCTTGGAGTTGATTTCTGTATTTTTCTATCACTTGAAAGCCACAAGATGGCATAATATTTATGTCATGGATGTATGGTTAAAATTCTTCTATTTTCTGATGCAAATCTGCCACTGCTCTATGACCCAATCCATTTTGTTGTTTAGACTTTAGGAATCACTGCTATTATTTAAGCAGACCAGTTTTAATGCTTTTGGTTTTCTCTACCAGTAAAACCACTGCCTGGAAAAACAGAAAACTAGAGCAATTTATTACTCACTTTATTATTAAAAGATATCAATATGTACGGTGGTTCTTTGGCTGAGTGAGTTTGGACTAAACATCAGGGATTATGTGTACTTTGTTACTGGGTGTTGTGTGGTAATGTACCTCTGAAGAGGTATGAGTCTATACCTGTAAAACATATAATGTGAACATAAAAAATTGATAAAAGTGTTTTTTTTATCTTTCTGCTGTCATCTTTGGAATTTAAGTCTTGTCTTCAGTTTGATTCCTTATATTCCTCATATGGATGAAATCATACAGTATTTTTCTTCGTTTACTTTATATCACATAGCATAATACCCTTATAGCTTAACTGCTTAACTGTGTTGTGAGAAATTAAGATTTCATCTTTTTTATACGAAAACCACTATGAGATAGCACCTCATACCTGTTAGAATGACTTTTATCAACAAGTGTTGATGAACATGTGAAGAAAGGGGAACTTTTCATACATTGCTGGTGGGAATGTAGATAGATGCGATTACAATATAGAGATTACTATTAAGATATCAAGAATGGAAGTATCATGCAATCTAGCTATTCAACTTCTGATTATCTATCTAAAAAACACAAATGCACCCTGTTAATTGCAGCATTATTTACAATAGTCAAACTATGAAAATAGCTCAATTCTATAGTAAGGTATGAATATGTATGTGTGCATATACATACATATATACGTATAGATAATTTTACATATATATACATATATATAATTTCAGCAACTCTTTTGGCATTTTCCCAATCTTTTTGTTTTCCAGTATCTAAAAATTGGACTTTGCTGAAGTTACTCATCAGTGCTACTAGCCACGTAGCTCATAGGACAGGCACATGCTGCTCGCTGCAGGAGAATAAATTCTGCCTGTTGACGAGCTTTTGTAAGAAATTCCAGCTGTTCACACCCTAGCCTTATGAATGATTTTCAGATTTTCAGAATCACTTGTGACTCAAAAACAAATGAACAAAAGACAGAAATGCCCCCCCCACACACACACACCAGCAGTAAAACACAAGAAACAGAAGCAGCATAGAAGAGCACATTTAGTGCTGATTAGAGATAGTCTGTTGATGGTATCTGGACTCAGAGTCAGTGTTTTTAATACTTGTGAAACCCTAGAAACTTTCAAAGATAGGGGTGATACTGAAGCTATCAAGGAATGCAAAACAGAAGGAAAAGGAAGAAGAGTGGAGACGCAGCAGTAGTGGAAACTGAGACAAGAAGAGAAACAGCAAAGAGTGGGCTTTCTGAGAAGATAACCATTTCTGTAAAGACTTATCTTGTCTGGGTGACATGATATGGGGTAGTGGAGCAAGCAGATTGTGTAGGAGGAGACTCCCCTAAACTTAAAGGTCAATCAAAGTCAACTGTAACCATCATAATTCAACACATACAGATGAACTTCCTAAGACATAAATTATAAGCTATGGTTTAACATCATTGTTGTATAAGTCAGGTTAAATTGATCGGAAGAGAAAAGATCATCTTGAATTACCTCTGTGCAGAGGGGCAAGGCATTGCTTTTTAAAGGAGAAATACACAAGGTGGAAGTAGATCTTAAAAGTTCTTTGGACTCTTTTGTCTGTTTTGGGACATTTGGGTTGTTCCCATAATCTGGCTCATGTAAATAGTGCTGCAATAAACATCAGTTACTTGTATCATTTCTTGATGTTTTCTTACATATTTTGAAAACAGAATCCTAATGTGTTAACTTGGCCTTTTCAGGTCTACACAGACTGTGACATATGTTAGACTATGAATTAGCTGTCTATGAACCTGGTGCTGACTTTTGGGTCAGCTATCTAGTGGTACCACCAGCATAGTGTCACAGTGGTATATAAGGTGAGAATGCATAGGCAAAGGATTTGTGATTGGATGGTGATTGGCCTCGTGAATTAACCAGGAAAGATCCTTTGATAGTCTTCAAGTTTTAAGTGGAAAAGTATTGCCATAATAATGGACACAAATACAATAGAAGAGAGTTGTATTATTCTGGAGGATGTTATGTCACAACAGTTTCCTGATTTCATTTATACAGATCTAGGCAAAGCACATAGAAAGCAACTATAACTGTAAAGGAACAACCAGATACTGAACCTGGGAGGTTGATGAGTCCCTTTAACATTTGTTCATCTCCCTTGTATGATATTAAATCTTGGAAAGGCAGCTGTTCACAGTTTTTGTGCATGGTAAATCATCTTAAGCTGCCTCAGTTCAATATCATGTATATGACAAAATTAGACAAGTCAACTGTGTGTTACATGAGTGGCTCATTTCACCTGATGTTCTATTACATTTACAGCTGCCTCTGCATCTCAGACATGTAACATTAACTGATGTTCATAATGATAACCCTGAGTCATTAAGGAAATGTTGTATCATCCTGATTCAGTACACTTGAGAAGTAAAGAGATTGAAAGGGAAAAGAACGAAGACTTATTGAGTACTTACTGGATTGCAGACACATGGGGAGAAGAGCTATTTTTGCTGTTGTTCTAAAGCATCAGCATCTCATGTGGAAGATAGTTATATCCATTTTATGTGGGAAAATCTGCTTAAACCGATCATATAAATTGTTGGAAGTTGATTCAGGAGACACAGTTCATCTTATCAGAACTTCTGCTCTAGTACAATTTTTTCAATGTTTTTACTAAAATTTTTGAGTCAGAGTGCAGATGGATTATTCAGCTGATCAGTGTCAGCTACTAGATGACTCAGATCAGAAAGATCCGTATTAAAAGGAAGAGAGCTAACATTTAAGAAGATGACCACAAATGGTCATTTATCACCCTCTAGGCTATGTATTATCCCCAAGTTATAAGTGGAGAAAATTGAAGATCATTGAGGCAAAGTAACTATCCCAAGTATACAAATTCAGAAAATATGACCGTAGTTTTTGCATGTTTCTCCTACTAAAACCGCTGCTTAATCTTTCTCAAAATGCCTATCTAGATTAGGTACATTTTTAAAATATACATTCTGTGGGATACTCAGATTCAAAATATGTTTCTTTTTTCAACAGCCAATCTCTAAATGTGCCTCCCACACAAAATTCCTCTTAGAGAATGGCATTGATTTATCAAGAAAGAAATACATGCATAGTTTTAATTGAGTCAGTAAATGCTCATAAACTACCTTCTGATATCATTGATTTCATTTTCTTTCACTTTGTATGCTTTCTCTCCACTTTAGGCTAATCCTAAACAGCTACAATAACCTTCTGAGTCTGTCTTTCTCCGTGTGGTTAGAATGATCTTGCTGTTTAATGATTTTTGATTAGTTCTCTTTTTCACTCACAGAATTCTTCATGGCTCCCCATAGCTCAGAGGATAGCATTCATAATTCTTTATGTACATATAGCATTTCCTGACTTGACTTTCTCTATTGACCTTTCTCACCTTGTCCCCTGTCATTCATTCCCACCTTCATGAACATAGTAAATCTGATTGCTTGAATACACCAACTATTGTTGCTATTTTCTAACTTTTCCATTGTTTTCACCTTCACTTGCTGTTTCATCTATTTGCAAGCTCCCTCTCAAATGCTCTTTGATTCTTAAGCCTATTTATTTATTTGGACTGCTACTACTTTTCATTAATATTTCTAAAATAGAAGGTGTCTTAGTGCTTTATAATCCACATGGAACTTTGCTCCCACAACTGATAACAATAAACAGATGTAGACACAGGATAGTCGCATTGCTGGAATCTTTTCTCATTGATCTATTCAGATTGGTTTACACTTATGCCACACTTTTGTCATATATATATATTTAATATTTACTGTGGTTTACAAACACACAGCATGTGGCATCTAAAGGCTGCTGAGTTATGGATGGATTCAAAGCTCCATGGCACCCTTCTCTCTGTTGCTGGTTGTGCTGCATGTGTTCAGATGAGTCCCTTGAAGATACTCACCATGCCTGCCTCTTTACTTCACCAAAGCAAAGAACAAAAGTACTTTACCATGAAATTTTGCTTTCTTAAAGAAAGTTTGTATGTCTAATTGAGGTTTTGTTGTTAGACTAATATCTTCACTTCTCTCAGTCATTTATCAAATAGCTGTAAGACCTCATACTACTCAAAGATTGCACCCTAATCATCTAAATTTCTGCTTACAGCACAGGAATGAGTTATAAGAACAATAAATAATGGAAGGATAATGAAATATGATTGCTTTCCATGTATTAAAAGGATACTGACTGGTATTGAAACTGGTTGATGACACTATTTTCTTTCATCACCACATCACACCAACTAGTGATCAACCAGGAGATTTATTTTTTTTTCCAAATCAAATCAAATCAAATCATTTTACTCCTACATTTGCACAGTTAATTCTTAAAAATCTAAATGCAGTGTTTTGGTTGTGTTCCTGCCCATAAAAAATAATCTCATTCTGTGTATGTGCATGTTCTCCATCTTACTTTGGGTTTATCTGGAGTTTGACAGATGTGTTTTCTATGTCTTTCTTTTCTTACAAATCACTGATAGAAATACATAAGATGTAAAGTAAACCATAGACTCTATGTTATGCCATTTCTCTTATTAGTCTAACTGATCTATTATTCAACAGTATTTGGGTTTAGAATGTTCAGGTATAGATTCCAGATTTTTGGGGTGTTTTATTTTTCCCTTATCTCACTCTGCTACCCTCTCCATAATATCAAAGACTTAATAAAATATCTTGTTTACACTAATGAACACCAGGCCAACTAGTTTACTTAATCTGTCAATTATCAATTACCTGCCCTTATTGGAATACTGTCTTCCTCCTCATCACCTATCTTTGAAATTAATTTACATATGTAACCCCTTAGCTAACCTTAGTTAGCTAAGTTCCTATCCTACATCTCAAAGAAAATTATTTTAAAGTGAGATTAATCTCCAGTTTCATAGCTTGAAAGACTCAAGATTCTTTTTAGACTTTCTGCTGAGTCCAGAAAACTTAGTGAATAGCTTTTTGCTTCTTTTTTCCTTTCAGTTCCCTTCTTCTGGGGTTTTTGTCATTGCTATGAACAGTTTCTTTATGGATCAGAAGTAAATTTATAGCAGACACTTCACCTCCTGCTGCCTCTACCTATCAGTCTTTTTTTTTCTGCAGAGTGACAATTTATTGAATGGAAAATCTTGAAACATACACATCTCTGGAAATATTTAATGTCTCTAGATGGGGATTTTTGGATCAATTTCCATATATTAACAATGAACTCCTTTAACTGGTCTAAAACAAGAGTTTCCAAGATACAATTAATTGGCAATTTTAGAGAATTGAATAAAGGCAAGATTAAATTAATCTTTATTTGGACAGATGTTTTCGTGACCCTGAGACAGCTGATACTATTTCTTTGATATGGCCTTGTTTATATTAAATGAACTTTTAGTGTTTTGTTAGAAAGACTTTAGGAAAATAAAAACTATGGGGTTACTGTGTCTTTTTAAAATGTCACCTCACACATAAAAATATAAGGTTTTAGTGATTTAAATAACTGAAGAACACAGTATATCAAATGTAAGTCAAATGCAAAACTGGCCTTATTTAAAGATGACACTATTAAAGAAGGAAGTAAGTCATTTAGTGAAGCCACTATAGACACACATGTATAGAATGGGTATAACTACACAAAACCAACCTACTAATCACTAGATTAATTTGATATTGGATACAAATAATACTGTAGTGATGGAATTCTTCATGTTTCTATGCCTCCATACATCAGAAGTTGGTACTACATAATATAAACAAAGGGAAATAGTCCACAAAAATGTTTCTTTACTTTTATTTTGCCTTAAAATAGAAATTCCTACATCTATTGCAAAGTAGGTGGTTAAATTATTTCAGTATATACTCTGTTGCTATAGATATGTTGCATATCATTTTCATATTAAATGCCACTCTAGAAGATATGACCTCCCTAATATTGACACTAAAGCAGCACTATTTCCAGCCATGCAATTAATCCTAATTAAACATTACTACAGATTCTTGGAGATCGGAAGTTTTTAGTGCCATCATGAAACTTATGATTGCATAATTAATTTAACAACCCTGTTTGGGGAGAATACATTCCAAAAAGATTTAAAGAAGCATGAATTTATTCAAAGGGGTTATATCTGCTTCATATGCATTCTTCAGTGGCATTTAGGAAACAGCTGTCAGATAAATTATAAAAATACATGATAAACAAAACCAACTCATCTTTTTAATTGATTTCAATCTAACTTCATCTAGGCAACATAATGCTTTTCAGTGATAGTACAGTGGATAATATGTGTGCAATTACTTAGCAATCCACTAACTTAAAATTATACAGAGGCTTCATCTATTACTCATATAGTCTAGTGTCTAAAGTGGTAAATTATTGGTGGGAGCTATTAAGGATCAACTGATACTTAGTTTTACTGCTTTGTTCAAGTTTAATTTCAACAAAGGAAGGTCTTGATTACTGGTAGTAGTAGCAATGACTTATGGGAAATTGTAACTGAATAATTTATTGATAGTGACTGAAAGTCATTATCCTCTGATGGTTGTTCAAACAGCTAATGTGAAGCAATGCAACTAATGTCTATCTTGAAATCCCTGCCATATTAGCTCTTTCATAATTGTTGCTTTTATTTCTTTCAGCTGAAAATGGAACATAGATGGAAGAGGAAAGAGTTGTCACTTTAAAATTATTTTTTTTTCAGTAGAGAAAATGCTTTTTAGTTTCAAATGTCTGCCAATATAAGAGTGATCAGATTTTATTTAATTACCTGGTGAAATATTAAATATTAAATGATGACAAACATAAGCCTCCTTTTAACACATGATGTCTTGCAATATTTACCATCAAAGGTAGTAACACCCTCCTGTATATGGAAATAGTTGCAAGGAGCCTATGCCATCTACCACATAAAAAGTTTACCCCGATAATTGTTATCATTTATTTTTGTTTTTACAACTTAGCACTACCACTTCCTAATACATGACTAGATTTCTTCAATTTTGTAATGTATTGATCAGGAATACATTGAGATTTCCTGCTAGGTTTTATAAGCTAAATTTAGTTATAATATATCAAATATTAGAAATATACAGAGAATGTAATCAAAGTGTAATGTCATTTGCCTGTTTAATTTTAAACATGGTCAATAAACAGTGTGAAAAACCAGTTCAGTCAGTATGATTAAACCCACATTAAACATTGTCAACTGATTATTTTAATATTAAGCTGTACAACGTTATTGCAATCCATTATATGGAATTTTGTATAAGACAAGAAACAATCAATTAATTATGTCTTTTTAGAAACTGACTTTTAGAAAACTTTCATTTTTTAAGAGATTTAATAATGAGAAGTTATCAAAATATCAGCAAGTTACTAGGATGTAATGGCAAGTTATCTTTGTATTCCTATTATCTTCAAATTGATGAAATATTATCTGTTTGGTTTGGGCACAGTCCTTAACCATTATAAGCACTGCACAGTAGACTTACTTAGTAAGGCCAACTGGTTGATTTGGGTATTGCCCTCCTCACACTCTTGCTATATGTTACCTTACTTTAACATTTTCTCACAATACATAAGCCCATATTAAATATGACACTGATGATTTTTCTTTAAAAGAATTATATGTGAGTCTGTAAGTGGAGAATAGACTTTTGAGTCAGTGAACATGTCTGTGAACCTAAAAGGTATTACATTTGTTTTGACATCTCAGAAATAACATGTTAAATGACTTCTCTTTGTTGTTGATTAGCAAGACTCTATCTAGAATTTTCAGTCAAGTGTTTTCACATGCCACATGAATGTGAGCCTCGCTAGCTAAACTGAAAAAGAAGAGAACAGATTGGTGTAGGCAGCCTGGTTTGACCTGATTTGGGAGTGTAGCCTATAAATCTCAATTCATCTAGATTCAGATGGCCTGTGGTTATATTTCTTAGAAATCAGTATTCATTAAATTAATTATGTTGGCTACATATTTCTTAAAAATTACTGAAGAGACTACTTGCTATTTTATAATATTTAAAAACAGAAAAAAAATATGAGGAACATTAATCCTTTCATGAGACTTGAGAACCCATGAGTGTGATAGGTCTGAGAGTTTATCCACTTTCATCCTAATTTGGCCTGCTCCAGTTTTGTAGTGTATGCTGTAGAAGATGTGACTCTTCTGTGTAAGAGAAAAAGATTTTTTTCACTCACAGTACAGCAAGCAGCATAAACTTTAGGTACTTTGTAAATTACATAAATAGGTTCAGGATGATACTCTATCTGGCATTGAGTTACAGCTAAAGAATCCCTGAATTTAGGGAGCCTTAATTTTCTATCATGGACACTAAGCAGATCTGTTCAAACTTTCTTCCAGAGAGTCATCATCTTGATTATATAGACAGTAGACAAACATTTAGTCCCAAGAGAGATGATGACTTTGTCTTTTAAAGCCATTTACTGTAGGGCAGGTAATATTCTCAACTCTCAATATGTATAGAAATGCAAGAGATTTATAGAGATATCTAGCATGAAACTCCTATGCACTTGTCTTATGTTTGTTTATAGTAAAATGATTACTTGGATTGCCAGTGCTATCAATGAACTTGCATAAGATATATATTTTTGACTCAATATAAAAAGGGAACATATGGGAAATATAAATTGAGATAAAATTAAATTTTCCCAATGATATTTTATAAGTATTTAAGAATATTTAACTCATATTAAATTATTATGCATTGTCATGCATCAAATTTAAGGGTGTGTGACTATTTATATATTTTAGTCTCCGTTGTTCGTTTAATTGGTATATAAGATATATGCTAAGTTAAGCTTGATTTTCAAACATTTTCTGCTTTTTCAAGCAATGGAAATTTCATTTTATGTTCGAATATGTGAACAAACATGTGATCTGAAAGTTACTGATATATATATAGCACATTTACAATATAGTTATAACTAATTTTCAAAAGACTAAAAAATATGTTTTAAATTAACGTGATGATTTGATGATTTCTGTTATATCTAATTTTTTTCCTATGATGTATAGCTATTTTGAAATAGTTTTAAAGATTTAAATATCTGACCAGCTTTTCACTTTGTTTGTTCCTTTCAATTTTAATATGCTTACCATCGTATTTTACTTGTAGAAGTCCAGATACAAAATTTATAGAAAAAGATATCGGTTGCTTTTGTTTTCTGTTTAATAAGCATTTGAAATGAATGGAAAATTTTAGTAAACCATGTTATTCCACATTTTTAAAGAAAGAAGTTAAGTTTAGACTAAAATCAAAAGGAGAGGGTTTCAATATTACAACACTAAGGCAATGGTTGTATATATTTCTGAATTAGTACTAACACCAGTGACCATATATATACAGTATAAATCTATATAATTTACTGATGAATTAAATGTGTCTGTAACTTTGCTAACATAAGTTGAATATGATGTAATTTTCACAAATATTTTAGCCTTATAATAAGATAAAAATAATCTGAGACTTTTAAATAAGTGTATTTGTAGCAAGTATTTAAAAATGAATAAAATGTGTACTGTAGAACTAGAGGAAACCTTACCAATGAGCTAGCTCACCATCTTCAATTTACAAAGGGGGAAAACTGGGTCCCAGATTAGTAGTCTAAATTGTGTTTTTTCAAATATTATGTAAAGAGCTGAGACTAGAACCTGAGTCTTTCATCTGTCAGTTCATTACTCATTCATAGCTGTATTATGTTGAAATTAATATAAAATTAATTATATGATGTACCACCAGTTTGCATATCACTAAGAAAGAAAACAGGGCTTTCAATAAAATTATGATAGTTTCACTAATAATAGTCCCAACCAACTCATGAATCCATCCCATCTGTCTCTCTTTGCTTTGAAGCATTTTTTTTTTCAACTATTCTGAGGACTGTGCAATTTTCCTTCCTTCAGCTGGACTGAATGGTATGATAAGCAATCCTTTTCCACAAATATCAGTAACAAATTATAACACAGCCTCATTTAATTGTGAATATTTTTCTCGTCCTTCATAGACCATGTGCTTGCTGTTTGTAGGGAGATCAGTAATTGTGGTCATTCCTCAAAGGGAGATTTTTTTTTTTTTTTACCAAGACCAAATTTATGTCCTGTCTTTGGTTATTCTGCAGGTTGTTGTAAACAAATTTTTGTTTTAGTAATGAATCACATTGAAAACATCTTGAGGATATTTTAAGCAGCAGTTAAACTTAACATGTTAAAGCCTGTATGGGTCAATAAAAATTAAGATGGAATTCATAATAATGTTCAGAACAGGTAACTGTAACTATGTAGTGATTGTCCCTTGTATTCATCTTCAGAATATTTTGATTTCAGAGATGTAAAGAGTGTTAAAAGATAAAATCTGATTCTCAGACTTGGTGAAATATGATTACGTTTTTTATGTTTTCCTTAAAGTACACTTTAGAATATTTCTTCAGGAATAGTCTTATTACAGAGAGTTGATCATTTACATGCAAAGGCATTTTGTCTATTGTTAGCATATTCTAACAGTAAAATGTATCTGGAGCTCTTGATTGCATATATGTCCCATTATATTTTTATACTTTTTTCAGGTCTAACTGGTTGTTTAGTAAATACTCTTTAGACATGCCTCAAGTCCTAATTTTATATTTGAAATATAGGATTAGAAAATGTATTTATGTCTAATGAATATCATAAGTGATCATGGATTTTTTTAATTGAGAATGGTTTAGTCCATTATTTTTAAAAATTAAAATACATCACAAATGAACACGATTTAAAGGTCATTAAATTACACAAAGTGATTTCCAGTTATATATTAAGTTTATCTGAGTCATGTTGTATATTCAGCAATAAAAAGTTTGATTATTTTTTTTTCCCCCCAGTGGGGGGACTTTTGTTTGGAATGCACCAAGTCTATGTAGACAATAGAAATTTAATTTCAAATAAGTTTTCAAACTGTTTCTAGTTCTCCAAGTCATAAATGCTATTTTGACAGTTATGTCTCATAGACATTATTTTCATTGCATATGTTAGCAATTCATTTTGGCATGACAGTCTCTACCATTGTTGTGTTGCTGAATTATGCTTACAGAAACTATGTCAGAAATTCAACACGTGGACAGCAGTAATTAACCTGAATCATCAATTAGCTTTTGTGAATACAGATGTCTTATAAATACTCTTTAGTTTTTTTTTCTCTTTTTAATTAAGTAAATTCTCACCAATCCTGACTCTCTCCTTACTCCCTACTTCTTACTCATCACTAAATCTTCCTGGTTTACCTCCTAAAGAAAGATTGGCCCTCTTTAATCTCCACCATCATTACACTAAGATTTCTAACAGAGTGTCTCATCTTTGGTTTATGGACTGCTATCTCATGGACACCCACTCTTGCCTCCTCCAATTTGTTCTCCACCTTGCACAGAGTGTTATGTTTATAAATAGTCATCTTTATACATAGTCATACCTTGTCACACCTACTGCTTGAAATCACTTGGGTTCACTCTTAGCATCCTTGAGGGAGGATGCCAGGCTTTCTCAGTCAATTCCTTATTCCCTCTGAACCTTATCAGCTGCTGCTTGCACCTCAACCTGCATTTAATACCTTAAAGACAGACACCCACTCTTTCTCCTCCCCAGACTTTTGACAAGCATTTGTTTTTCATACTTAGAGTATGAAATGCTCTTTTAGGAGTTTAACAATATAGTTTTGGAAACGATCACAATCATTAAAAATGTGTCTTCTTTTTTTTGAGTTGTACATGACTTCTTAGCTGTGAAGTTGAGCTAATAATTACCTTTCTGATTCTACATCCTGTTTTGCCTGCTCTAAATATTTCTCTTGATTGTTGTAGAGGAGCTAGCAGGTGGGGAAGGGGTGTGAATGATAAAATGCTGTTTATAAGATTGAACTGTTGAAGTATGCCAAACTGATTCACTGTTGGTACTTGATTTTTCACAGCATCCTTGGAAATAACTTTTAAAATTCCTTTCAACTGTTCTACATTTTAGATTTTCTATGAATTAAAAATGGCATCCCTTTTAAATAGTTTAAGTTCTTATGTATTTTACTATTATATATATATATATATATGTATATAGTTGTTACATTAACTCTCATTGGTACTTAAACAATTCAACTCATCTGAAGAAACTGCAATGAATATAAATAACTTTCAGTTGAAGCCCTTTGTTATACAAAATTCTAATTTATAATTTTCATCTCTTTCTTGCACTGAAGTCATTCAGTAGACTGTAGAGATCACTATTGATTTAGTGCAGTAACTGTTTTAATTATGTATGTGCCATGTATACACATATACTATAAATACTACCTATAGTATATAATATGCTTACATGTTGTACTATATTGTATATATACAATAGTATGTATGCTATAGTATATGATATACTTATATACTATACTTAATACTATAGAATAGTATAATATAGTATATATACTATACTATATAAAATGGTATATGTACTATATATACTATCTATAATATATATATATAAACAACCCAGATGCTTTAAAGGCTTTTACCTAACTTGCTACCTTTGCACTATATATACATATATGCTTACATATATAAAACTGTATGCACATATGCACATATTTTCACAAATAATTTTAAGTACAAAGAATATATACATTTTTAACACCTTAAAATTAATGAATAGCTTCTAATTCTAACCATACTACTTTCTTATATGCAAATTTGGAGAAGAAACAGGATAGTGATGCTTACTTAAACCTATAGTCAATGAATTCATCTTTATAAAAGGTTTTCCAACAGACATTTATGGTGATAGTACACTTACATCTCCATTGTGGTAAAAGAGAACTATTATATATTATAACATATGATATATAATATATCTTTTACATATGTATGACATATGTAATATAGAATTATATATATAACATATTTATGTAAGTTCTGTTTTACTGCAATGTTGATATCAAACTATATATACTTCCATACTTCACCCACAAGGACACATTTTCCCAAAAAAAGCATCAGTATTTATAGGCATTTTTCAAGGATTTCAGTCTATATGTCTATGTGTTATACTGAAATTTACAACTTACGTTTTGTAATAGTAAATCCAATACTAAGATTAACCCTACTTTCTGGATGGTCTGAAATCATTAGAGTCCAACAGTTTTCCTAAAATATAGGAAAAGAGATAATTTTCTTGGTTTTAGTAAACTAACTCACATATATTACCTCTAATTATAATAAAAATATTAAAGGACTCTTATTGCTAAAATTAATAATCTTATTATTGTGTCAAATATATTCTTGAAATAATTTAATAGTAATGACTGTAATTCAGATACAGTGAATTGTATAATTATAATAGTTTATATTTTTCAAATTTTGTATGTATGCAATAACCTAACTTAGAACATACTTCAGTAAATCATAGCACTTAATCCCAAGTCATTTCAATGTGAGTTAGTTACTAGCAGGTCTCCAGTCTAAACTTTATGTTTGAAGTATATTTACTTTAAATAGAATCCATTGTTTTTGCTAAGGTATTGAGTTTAAATTTGTACCTTTTAATTAAAATTATATTGACTTGCACATTACCTTTTGTAAATATTTATTAGAAAATCTATTAGCTACTGTGCTTCAACTTAAGACTATCTATTAGAGAGGCCTTGTTCTTAATTATTTGTATTACCCCTCAGGTGAACCTGTAGTTTTTTAGACACTTTTAGTTTTTTAGACACTGATGTAAGCCTCTGAGACTGCTGAAATGCAATGCTATACTATTAGTATAGGCCAATATGCATTGTTTAATTACCAGTCATGATGGTTAATGTCATGAGACTATATGAAATTACTGCTATAGAAGATAGAATTTGTGAGAACTTCACATTTTTCTTCAAGTGGTCATTTGATCCCCATTTAACCCAGCATAACTTTCTAACATGCCAGGGATGGTTGAAAAAAGAATATGTCATATGAACTTATTAAAGCCAGTAAAACATGAAAACTAATGGAATCTAAAAACCAGCTATTTATTTAATACACAAATTACCAGGAAATATTTGTATTGACCAGAATTGAAATAATTTATAAGTGATTAAAATTAGTGAAAGAGAAAACACATTTCTTTCCTGTGATTTTTTTAAATTTTCATATGGTTATAGATTAATCTTTAGGAAATAGAATTGTATCCTAATTCTTTCAATCTTCAAAAAGAAAATTTATAAAACATGATATTAGTCAAAAATGTTTACTGTAAGACCCAAGACCCTTTTAAGTGCTTTTACTTGGCATTGTTCCACTCTATATATACAGTATCATCTTTGTGTTACTGTTTTTGCTGCTATAACAAAATGCCAGAGACTGTAGTTTCTCTAGTTCTGGAGGCTCTAGTTTATGCACCAACATGAAGGGTTTCTGGTGTGAAGAG
Organism: Uropsilus gracilis; assembly: GCA_004024945.1. NCBI lineage: Eukaryota > Metazoa > Chordata > Mammalia > Eulipotyphla > Talpidae > Uropsilus > Uropsilus gracilis. The sequence goes on along the minus strand of PVHY01007741.1, from coordinate 38,743 downwards.
GACTCTCCTCATGCTTTGCTGTTGACTAAGTTCTCTCAATTTATTCATGGCTTCTTTGTGTGTACATGGAGAGAGCAAGAGAACTCAGTGGTGCCACTTCTTATAAGGACTGTCATCCTGTAGGACCAGGACCCCACTCTAAGACTTCATTTTGCCTTCCTCACCTCTTAGAGGCTCTGTCTCCAAATACAGTCTGTGAGGTTAGAGTTCACAAATATTTTGAAACATTCATTTCACAACACCCTCTAAGACAGTCTCTTGTCCTCACCTCTAGTTTACAGGATAACAGTTGAGACACAGAGACTTTGTTCATTTCCCAACTTAAAATAGTAAGCAGTAGAGTTAGGACTCAAACCCAGGTTCTCTCAATAAAATCTCACCCCTTATAATTCTATTTTTATTCCTAAACAGTAATTCTATTCTTTACATTAACTTAGGATCATATAGAAAAGGTAAAAAGTAGAACTAATTAGTGATATGAGGAAGAGATGAGAAAAATAGACTTAGAAGATTCAACTGTCCTACTTATAGCATTTGTAAGACTTGTGAAAGTGCTTTAATCTAGAATGAACTTGTCCATGCTTTCTAAAATTTGTTTGTTTATTTTCTCTGTTGATTAGTTTTAAATCAGCCTTACTCAGAGTAGAGCCTGTAACAGATTTGTAAACTCACCTGCTAGTGTCCATGAATTCATTCTGGTTTGAGTTCAGGGAACCTGGAGAAGGATTGTGTATATATCTATTCTAGAGTTCTGTTTTATGGAGGTTGGGAGGGCTGAAAATGGGACAGTAGCTGGGTATGGGATCAAGAGAGAGCTTTAAGAGGGGAGAAAATATGACCTATTTGTGTGTGGATGCTGTAACAAGGAAATAAGAGTTTAAGAAAATAGGGATGTTTGATCATGAGAATAGTCTCTGAGGTATCACACTAATTAAATCAGAATCTCTGGGGATGTACTAACCAGTGACTGCATTTTGAGAGTTCCCCTGATGCTCTATTAGGACTCTAGGTTTGAACATCATTGCTCCTTAAAGAGACATCAAATTCAGGTTAGGAGACATATGTTTGATGGTGACATGTGCTTGGGTGAAGCACTGGTCATGTTTAAGCTCTCTCATAGTGAAAAACGTTTTATATTCACCATGTTCTTCCCAGACAGCTCTCCAGTATGTAATCTAGTTATACTGCCAGCATTTGCTCCTGATGTCTTACGGTTTTGCATGGATATTTTCCTGATATCAGCTCCCTTTCCTGGGTGCCATCTTGATTTGTATTGTTGTCCAACTACTCCCTCACAGCAGCCACTCTATCAACTCACTGCCGAGTTCACTCTGTAAGAAAGCACCTATTTCTGTCATATGCAGGAAATGAATGTATGATCATAAATGGGTGCAAAGCATCATAAGCTGCTTTAGTCATAGTAGACATTCTTGTCGTCATTCTTTCTAACTTTGCAATAAAAAGTGGTAAGTCATTTACACGCTTGATCTGAGTGGCTCTAACAAACAGACTGACCTGAGGGGCTCTGACAAACTGATCTGAGAAAACATTTGTTCATTTAATTTCCATAATTTGTTACCTGTGGGCTATTTACATTATATGGAGCATTTACCCCAAGAAGTATTTCAAAGTTCCATGATAATTTTCAGCTGGGAAACAATTCTGTTTTGTTCCATCTAGAGATAAACATTGTACACTTAGCATGGTAAACATTCTAAAAGTAAAAGAACTGATTCACTATAGTTTACCCAACAATCTCTGAATACATATTTGAATGTATTATTCTCTGCCTAATTGCACTGATGTTCTGAGGAACTAATGTTCCATGGATACTTCAGGGCTTCTCTGCACTGATATCTACTGGTTAAATGCTTGAGAATTAATTTTCTAAAAATATATTTTCTAATATGAAAAGCCTACCTGGGGGAGGGTAAGGAGTATCTACTAAACAGCTTTGAAAATTTCAGCATGAAGAGTTTAGAACATTAGCTAATAGTGTAGGACAAGAGAACTTTACCTATGGCACATGGGTTTTGAAAGTAAGAAAAGGGCATATGAAAGTACTAAAATTTAAATCGGAATGATTGGGAATTTGAAGGCACTCTATGTCATTTACAATTGTTTTTTAACCTTTTCAAGAGAGAATTGAGCTGTAGTGTGCGTGTAAGTGTGTGTATATTGTATTTGAATTTGCGTGTGTGTGCACAAAAGGAGTATCCATTGCATGCATGTCCAGTTCTTTCTATCTGTCTGCCTAGTTATCTGATTATCTACTTATCACATCCTTGTCTACCTATATAGAGTACTATCATCATATGTCTTTTTTCATACTATTACTCTGTCCAGAAAACTCTGCCTTCAGGAAAAGAACTGATAGTTAAGTTCATAAGTATTAATAACTGATAAGGCTGAACATATTACAGGTAGAGTTTACTATAATTCATTAATATTAGTCCTTTATTCCAAGTGAATTAAGATCTTTTTGTAATAGTTTACCAACCAGCTGTGTTAATGAAAGGTGACTTACATTGATTTGCTGGAGCCAGCCTGTACTAGTATTGATTGTGAAACCTTTAGGAATTGTTGTGAACTAGTTTTCAAATCCAGTCATTATTAAAATGTTATTAAAAATAAATGATATAGCCGGGCACGGTGGCTCGTGCCTGTAAGCTTCAGCCTATGAAGTCGCCAGGACTAGGGATCGCGACTTGAGTCCTGCTTGGGGCCCGTAGCAAGACCTAGTTCCAAAAAAATAGCTGGATGTGGTGGCACGTGCCTGTAATTCCAACTACGTGGGAAGCTGAGACTGGGGATTGCTTGAGTCTGTGTACCCTGGGCAATGAGAGCCTGCAGTTCCATGGGCGAGACCTAGTCTAAAAAAAAAAATGATATAAATCATATTAAGGCATAAATCATATTCAGAACTTGTACCCTGATTATACTATTCCATTTCAGCTTTCTTTGTGCTCTTGAGGATATTTTTGTCCATTGCATTAGTGGATGAACATGGATGGCCATGATTATGTAATTACGTATCTTACCTTGGTACTTCTCAAATGACATTATGTTTTTAGAATGATATTGGCCATAGTAGATATAAAATCACACTATTGAAATAAGTAGAGTCAGGGTTGGTTTGTTTTAATTTAAGGAAATCCTAAAGAAGTGTTAACAGCACATAGTAAGCTTAAAAGTGTACGAAAGCTGCAGGTTTCATATTTGTTACTAGTACAGTTTGGGACAATATTCTTCCAAGTACTTGTAAATTGTTATCCAAGTGAGTAAAGGCATTGTTCTTGCCATTCCAATATATTTTCATTTTACCTTCATAGTCTTTAAAGTAGAATAAAGTATCAACCAACATTCATGACAAAAAACACAGATTGTGTACTGTGATGTTTTGTGTCGTGTGTCAAGTAGGCTAGGTCATGACACCAAGACATTTGGCAAAACTTATTTTAGATATTTCTGCAAAGTTATTTTTTAAATGAGTTTCATATTTAAGAGTAGCCTTTTATTAAAGCATATTTCCCTCCATAATGGGGGTAGGCATCATGAGTTTGAGTAAAGTCTTAATAGAAAAAGTCCAACGTTTCTCAAAGTAAGAGGGAATTATGTCAACAATCTGATTTCAGACTATAGTGTCAACCCTTCTCTGGGTATCCAGCATACAGATTTTAGATATGTTGGCCCACATAGTCATGTATAAGGTCACATAGTCATGTCTTAAAATAAATATCTCATATAGTTAATGCATCTCCTTTGTGCATATGTATGCACACACATGTGTATCATGAATTTTGTGAAAGCAATTAATTAAGCAGTAGAGATTTGCTGCTTAATTTTATTTCTCCCCAAATGTTAAATACAGGAAATATAGGTATAGAAAAAAATCCTGATCTGTAATTGTTAATATTAATTGAAATATAGTCACATGAAATTTATGGTTTCTTTCTGTTGGAAGCCACCATTAACTGCATTGTATCTTTTAATGCAAAACCCCAAAACTAATTAACTATAGATTAATAAAGGCATAACATTTTCACAAAACAGTGCTAAGATAATTCTCTACAAAGGCAAAGTGTAATAACTGCAGGTATTTGGTTTTTAAGGCATCTAGAAACACTTAAACATTGAAACCATTGTGTTTTATCTTCTGAGGAGAGAGATTGAGTGGATTCCACAGTTGTTTGAAGTATGTAGTTTTATAAAATGTTCCAGGATTTCAAATTCAAGATTTAATAATCTTTCACCAACCAAATCATCAAATGCCCTTTCATAACAGCATGCTATAGTAACATTTATTTCAATAGCAGTCATGGGATAACACCGTCTTAAGTCATTGGTATTGATAAAGAAGCTGCAGAACAGAAGAGATGGGAAAAAAAGTCAGGAAGATACAGCCTAGACTTAATATGTTTTTTGCTTCTTCCAAAAGCAGGAGAATATTAACTATAATTTATTCAGTTATGCATTTTTCCTAACCTGCAGCATTATGTAATGTGGAAAATAAAATAAAAAGAATAAATGTGCAAAATAGTAGTAATCCTTTTATATGAACAGTGCTTCTTTAATGTACAGTTATTGATTTCTTTTGTGTGACTTGACTTTGCAATGAATGTGATGGCAAGGTAAAATCAATATGAAATAAAATTTACATAAGAACTATTTTTTATGTGATTCAAATTCTTTGCATTCCTGGTTATATAGGTTTGTCTTTGCAAAGCAGTTTAAAAAGTACATGAAGTTAGTGACAATAACAATGTGACAGAATAAGGATTTAATTTTTAGAATGGTGGTATTAGAGCTCTGACTTCTAATTGCTACTTTAAAGCATTGACAGGCTTTAAACAGGGCTGATTTTGGGTGCATATTCCTTTAACTCTACATGAATCATAAACCCTAAATCCAGTACTACTGATATTTGTATATGATAAAATGAACAGAAATTTCTTCATTGCTATCATTTTATTTTAGATGTACAAAAACCTAAGGTACAGGAGAGGGTCAAAAACTTCCACCCTCCCATGTTATACATGTGAGGAATCTGGCACAAAACAAGTGTCAGGTCTGAAACTAAGGTTTCTTAATTTCTCAGTCTTACCCTAACCAACCAGCGCACATTAACACTTTCTTCTCTATTACATTCCAATAATGGTAAGAAAAACAATTTGGATTTCTTAAATTTCATATAATATCTACATTCACATTTTGGTTACATCTATTTAATTGTGATGATTTCAGATAGGTCCAAATTATTTAACTTTTTTAACTACCTCTGTGTGATGACTAAAGATCCAAAGCATGGAGTGAGCCATGTCTATATCAGTACTCAAACCATTTTCCTTGGAAGTCATAAAAACGTACTCAGTCATTGCAAAAGAAGCCAGAAAAGAAAAAAAAAAAAATAACCAAGAATGGACACAAAACTAGAACCAAAGTCCTCTTAGACCATATGGAAGGGTTTGTCATCTTAGATCATTTGGTTCTTTTCCATTCCTACTTCTCAGAACTTAGCATTGTGATTGTGTGTGAAGTGTGAGAAGAGACAAAAGAGGCACTGAAGATCTCCCACATCTCATGTTTTTGTGCATCTCTTGTAATAGTAATTACTCACATATACAGATTGAAATAAGAGTAGATTTTTCAGGACAGAGAGAAAACCACAAGTTACTTTAGTGAAACTAAAGTGAAGTTACTTTAGTGAAAAATGAAACATACAATAAACTGAAAAGGATTAAAGAAATCATGATTTTGGACAAATTTTAAAAATCAGCCAGTTCAACATCCTCTCTGCAGTGGCTCCCTTCTGTATCCCTATGTCCAAGGATATAGACATAGCTTTGGAGGCACATTGTACCCCTACACAGAGCCCATTCTTTGATTAAAAAATGTTAACTTACATGTTTTTCGTACATTAAAGCAAACATCTGCCTTCCTAAAATTTGCATCTAATTCTTTGATTCTAAAGTCATTTTCTGACTCAGGAAATAATCAGCAAATGTTTTGTATACTAATTGATACATTCCTTTAGTCAGAGTCAATATTTAACTATAATGTGTTAGGCATTATGCCAGGTGCTAAGTGTATCTAACTCAACTTCCATAGAAAATTCATATAAATATAGTATTATGTCTTTCCTTGTTCTGGTTCTCCTATGTATATTGTATTAGAATTTTGTTCATTTATGGATTTAGTAGTTTATAATTTACTGCAGCTTTTTAGTGTAATATGACTACTATGCAGTCTTTTTAAATTTATCCTAGGATTTCTGACAGTAAATATTCATTACAGAGACACCTGTCCAAATGTTTCCTTTAAAAAAAAAAAACATAATTTATCCCGCAGTTTTATTCTTTTTCATTTCTCAAGAGATTGCCTAAAATTTTTTTGACTGATAAGCAACTCATTGAATTAGGTAAACTCAGGTGTCGGGTGTTGTCTTATTTTAAATTCCTGCTATGATGACTTGAAAGAAAATTTCTATGGAAATGAGAAACACAGAGCTTATGGTCTGACTATGCAAATAAATCCTTACCTGGATTAAGTCTCTTTGGCTTGAGTTATAACTTGCTGGAGAATTTGCTGTTTTACATATGACATTTCTGTTAGGCCTTAGTAATTTCTGGGTGCTTTTTGTTTTGTTTTGTTTTGTTTTGTTTGAGAAGTCTATCTCTACCTGAAAGCCCCCATATACAGCAAATATTTAAATTGCTATTGTAGGCAGCTTGTAACTTGCTTACTGCTGTATAAAGGAGATTCAGTGTTACGTAGAATGGGAATTCTGATGGGTTACTGGAGGCCTGGCATATTCTTTTAAACTCGCTGTTTCTCCATTTCTTCATCTGTTGAAAAAGTGACTTGGACTTGATGATGTCTGAAAAGTTCCCTTACTGTAAAGATGAACTACCATGTAATTTCACAAGTAAGCATAATTTTCACCAGAAATCATTTCTTGGGTTAAAAAAATATAAAGGAACTGCTTTTTCTCTTTTACAGGCTTTAATAGAGGATAAAACTAGACAATGTCTTAGATTTGGAGATGACTATATATGTATATATAAAATTAATGTTCGTATATATATATATATAAATCCTGTATGTTTTATTGATAAGTTAAATAATTATTTTATAATTGAAACAAAATGTAACTAAAGCTCAGAATATAATTCTCTTTGATTTTCCTAATTACTTGTCTAAATAGCCATGATTTCTATTATAGGTATCACAATGGATGTTTTTAGAACTAATTTCTATTATAAACATAAAATATGCTTCTTAATAAATTTTTTTGACCTGCAGATGAAAGGAAAAAAAAATAATCGGCTCATGTTTTTATATACAGTGTGCATTTTGAATATGAAACGATATTATAAATAATTTGTATTCCAGAAAATAACCTCAGGAGCTAGCCCCAAGTATAGTCACTGGGTCCAGAAACATTACTGATATTTTAGAAACACCCAAAAGCTATGCAGCAAAGTGGATTTGACTAGAACTGTTTTCAATTTACACTTGCCTTCTGGGTATCTGTTCAAACCTGCTTATGAATAGACTCAGACTGATTTGTGAAGGGAGTTTAGTTTTGTTTCTTAGCAGTGTGAGGCATCTTGTGTAAACCACAGGACTTCTCTATTTTATGTTGCAGGTTGTCTTTTGTAAATTAAAGAAAAAAACCACATAAAGATAAAATGCAAAGTGGTCTTTGGTACTTTGGTTAGATTTGCATGAGAAGTAGTTTTGAAATCATCACTCTGTGTTTTTGAGGGTGCAGGGGACATTTTTGGTTAAACTTCCTTCTGCTCACAGTAGTTTTTTGCTACAGAGCAATGCAAGTGATCTCTTAGTTTTCTTGACTGACTCTGCTTTTCTGTCTCCTCCAAGCACTGACATTTCACATACTCCTTCATTTGTTCTTCATTCTCTTTGTATTTTGCTCTGTTCTGTTTATGAGTACTTATTATCTTAACCAAGAGTTATGTGTATCTTACTCACTGGGAATATCCAATGTGATATTTGCAACTTTTTAGAGAATGTTTATATTTACATCAACCATATTTAGCATTTAGCAGCCTGTTCTACACCTAACTCTTTCTTCGTGTCCCCAAATTCCTGCTACAGTGTTTGCTATCTTTTTTTTTTTTAAGCTAAAATCTTGAGTGCATCTTACCACTTCCCTTTGCCTGAACTTGCATGAACACTTTCATATTCACTTTAGAGATATGGCCTCACTTTTGCCTCTGCTCTTCATTATCATGATCACTGCTTTGCTTCATATTATACAAATTATTTCCTCATGTAAATTAGTGGCTCCCAGAGTCTCTTCTTACCACCAGTTCATTTCCTCAACATTCAGGCAACTAACAGGAGACCTGTTATTACACCACTGCCTTAGAAATGTGTTTTGTCTTGTCTTTAAGTTTCTCCACGATGTGACAAAAACCCACTGTTGATATTCATTTCCCCCCTCTTTTGGAACTCTCATTTATCCTATTGTGGAGGAAGCTGCTAGTCAAGTACCAAAATCTACTGTATTCTTCCTGAGCACAAGACAAGGTTCTCAGCATTCTTTGCAGTTAAGATGTGCTAATATGATTCATTTCCTGGAAATTAAATGAGATTTATGCTATAAAACACTAGGCATTTTCTCTCTTCTCTTCCTACTGATTTGGCTATGAATCAATGATGCTGACCATGGTGAAGATGACAATAGAAGTAACCTAATTTTCTTAATGATTTCTTGGAATTAAACTGCCCCCATCAACTCTGACTCTCCAATTAGGGTGATTATATGGAGGTTCAATAATTTTTTTTTGAATGACCAAGATCTTTGTAGACTGAGGTCTCTAAATGGTATTTCTCATTGCCCATCTCCTGCAACATTTTCTATTTTGTTCCTGAGAATTTCCTATTCTTGCAAAATGGAAGAAAAAAATATGTTTTTGTAGATTTGCTCATCATACATTCTGATATGGGATTATATCCACCAAGTGGGAGATTTGAAACTATAACCTGGCCCCTGAATTGCTGAACCATGTCAGACATCTTCATATTTAGCTTCCATCTGTTAGTATATTATTTAGATTGATTTAACAGACCACTTCAGAACATGCCTTAAGCATGATCGATTTTTAGTTCTCTAATTCAATTCCAAAACAATGTACAGCAGCACAGAGCAATTATATTCTACAAGATGTGCCTTTAGTTCTCCTGATTCTGCCATTCATGAGGGTATTGCCCTCATTCACATGTCAAAATGTGTCATCATCACTACATTCCTTTTTCAGTTACTGAGGAGGGATTGAAGTAGAAGACACGGTCATTCTTTCAGAAACCAAGATTGTAACTTGATGAATGACTTCTTTTCAAAACCCACTATTCAGAATTTATAATCACTTAGCCACATTTATCTGAAAGGGAAGCTGGGAAATGTAGGCTATCATTGTCAGACTGTGATCCCAGTTACATCTTGGTGCACTGAAAAAAGCAAGAGGAACAGCAGGTATTGGGAGAACTTTAGAGATAACTAATACTCTTGTTTGTGTAAAATTTGTAAAAGCATCCTGTAGAGTTCTCTAAAATGGAAATTATTTTCTTTCTAATGTTGCTCTCCTGTGGTTACTTGATCTAATCAACAAAATATTCAATATGTATACCTCTTTATTATTGATAACCGTATTTAGCACATGTTGAATATCTCAATATCATACCTCTATAAGGTTGTCATAAAGACTTTCATCATCATTTTTCTCTGATTATTGAAATATCTTAAAATGGGCTTTTAATATTGTCTTTCTAATTTATCCTCCAGAAACATAGTGATCTTCCTGAAATTCAAGCATGATTATTTTACTGGTCTGCCTAACACCCTTTGATACTTCCACACTGTCTATGAAATAAAATTCAAAATCTTTAGTAGAGCACTTAAGGCATGCTGTGGTCATAGCCCTTCTTCTGCAATGTTTTCATCCTTATAACTTGTAATCTGCACTTTAGTCCTCGACCTAGTTTTGTAACTGTGGCATGATGATAAAATCTTTGGAGACTTTACTTGCAATTTTTCTTTTTCTGTAAGTCCTTTCCTCTTTAGTATCCATGGTAGAAAATCATATTTTAAGACCAATCTCAATATTGTCATTTTTATAAATACTTTTCTGACTCCTGTATACATCTGGGTTTGAGCAACCGTGCATTGATGTTTATGTTTATTCACCACCAGAATGATGATGGATGATGATCACATGTATGTCACAGAGGTAGAAGCAAGGTTAAGAGTATGAAAATTTATGTTGTGATATTTTTGTATTATGCAAATATTGATGCAAATAATTGTTTATTTTTTCATTCATTTGTTTATATTTACATTCCATCCATTTGACAGAAAAACCCTCAAAAAAACATTCTGTCCCATAGTCATATCTGCAGACTTAAACACTAACATAAAGCACTGGAATTTAGTAGACATGCAATAAATTCTTCTTTAAATATCTAAGAATATACACCCAATGAATAATGGTGAGAAAATTAACTAATTGATAAAACCACTTTGTAAAACAATCTAGCAATATTTAATGAAGTAGAAAGTACCCTTTGTATTACCCAGTATTATCATTTCTAGTAAAATATACAATAGTAATGCTTGAATATGTGAGCCAAGAATCAGTCTCAAAATTTCCCATAGTAGCATTGTCTCTACCAGTATTAGAGAAGGAGATTAAAGCCCAAATGCCTATTTATTTGATAATCAATAAAGAAACTGTGGTATATTCAGAAAATGACATTTTATACAGCAAAGAAAATGAATAAACTACAGCTATTTGCTTTAACTTGCTGACTATCTAAGCAAAGAGCAAGCTGGAATAAACAAAACCTACACTCTATAGGTTATTTACATAAAATTATGAAACAGAATCTGCAGTATTAGAATCAGGGTAGTCATTTCTTTAGGAGATGGTAAGATATGTATCCAGGAAGGAACTTGAAGATGTAATTCTGGTTTATTATGCTTCTTTACCTTGTTAGTTGCCTTTATGTTCATATTACGGTCATTGATATAATTGTGTTTATATATCAATAAAATAGTTAATAAGTGAATTACTGAATGATTAACATGACATGGTGAAAAGTATCTGGAATGGGCCAGTTATAATTTGTCACATGGTTTTTTTCAGTGAGTGTCTTGGGATAAGTAACACACCTTTGAGCTTCATAATTTTTCATAGATGATTGATTTGTGGTCTCCAACATTCATTTCAACTCTGACATTCTATGAGAAATTACAAAGAGATGAAAGTTCTCTATTTTATTTTTTCTTTTTCTTCTTCTTCTTTTTTTTTTTTTTTTTTGGACTACTCTATGCACTAGCTCTCAAGTCAGATTACACAAATAATGCAATTTTTGCTATGTTCATGCTTAAATCAAGTCAGAGTTCTGAGGCACTTCGATGGCAGCCTAAATGGTAAATCTGTTGTAAAGTATTTACACTATTACTTTGTTTATACTAGAGATCAAATAAATTTCCCAGTTGATATATTGAAAGATGTTCCTGTCCTCACTGTAGTATATAGAACACACATATGTAGGTCTTGTTATCTGTGATTGTTTCTGTGGGATTTTTTAGTAAGAATCTACAAATAAAAATCATCAACTTTAATAGTTTGTCTGTCTACTATTTAAAACCAAAACCAAAATACAACTCTTCAAAATTCAAATGAAAATAATCATCCTTTGAATCTAGCTAAAGATGACAGCAAACACAAAGCATTTCCAAATATCAGCTCATACTTTCAAATGAAATAAAATTGAGGTAATTTTAATAGTTAACAAAAAATATCAACTATTGAATAGTTTAGAAAAATCAATTTTTGTTCAGGGTTACATCTTAGTATAATTATTTTGTACATAGCACTTTAATGTATAAATTTATTCAGAGTATAATTTGCTTTGAATTAATCAAGATTACCATAATTTTATTTATCTACTTTTTCAACATTCCATTGTCCTTTTTAGCATGATTGAATTAGCGACAAAAGTTCTAATATTCCCCTTTTTATTATACTGTACACTCAGTGATTAGATCTGAAAAATGCTACTTTTATCTAGATTATATATTACAGGAAAATATTCTTTGAAATTTTTGAAAGATATTGAGTTGAAAAATTTACTTATAAATTGCTTAATTTAAATTCTATAAAAATGGCTCCATAGTATGTGGTTATTTTGTATGAATCCTCTTACAATAACAGAGGAGAAAGGACTCTTCTATTCATATATGTTTCATATAATACTTTCAGTTACAGGAAATTCTTATTGAAAGACTTCTTTGCAGGCACCTGGAAGGACATGACTTAAGAATAAGGCATGACTCCCTATCTTTGAGGAGCCTCTAGTTAGACATTGGTATGACTCAGAATCAAAAGCAGAACTGAGTAGAAGAGTATAAAGTAATATGTGGAACAAATTACAGGGATAATAGAAATGTGGGAAGGAGGATGATTACTGCATATGGATACAATCTTAGGTGATTTCCAGAGTAAAATGCTCTTAAAATAACGAAGTGTATTCTGCCTGAGTGGGGGGGGTGTGAATACTGGAAGTCAGTAAGAAGTCCTATTGATTTCTTCTTTGTATAGGCTCTCACAGATGTTTCTACCTTCTCTCTCAGCAGGTGAGGTTACCTTCTTAAATTACTGAGATCATCAAGGCTTTCTGGCTTGAAGACCCTCATCTAAAGCAGTTCAATATAACATCTAATTTACATGGCTCTGTAGTTTTACATCTTTCCTCTTTGCTGTTGGTCTTTGGGAAACAAATATTAGTATTTTAATTATTAGTCCATTTCTTTCCTTTCTAACACCTTTTCAAATAATCTTTTTAAATTCATCAGTTTCTTACTCTCTAATGAAAATATTTACTTGACTTTTTGGGATATCAAAAAAATAATTTTGTTTGCTTATTTTTGTTCATTTAATTATGACCTTTATTAGATTCTGCTTGATATTTAGTTAACATTGGAGTTGTAAATATATCCCCTACTATAATCTTCCTTAGGGCAAGCATAATATATTTTCTTTCATACTTTCCCTTGTGGTATTTGCACATAGCAGATACATATTGATAGATAAATAAGACTATATATTTGTTCATGCTACATTTTTTTTTCTTTATTCTTTCCTTCTAGTCATCCATCTGTCTGTTCCTTGACTATTGAAAGAATTGTAGATGATCTATAAAAATAATGTAGGCTATGAAGAAAATGGTAAAAACATAAATGTGTACTTAGAATGATCATTTATCTTTAAAAAAATTTCATCTGATCCTACTAACCCTGCTCACCTTTTTTCTATTTAACTTTATTCTTACTGAGTACATCTTAAAAATGAGCAGTACAAATTGCAACCTCCATTTTATCATCACCCACTCAATCTTTAAACTCTCTCTAGTCTGACAATTTCTGAAAAGCTTCTCTCCTGAAATTACTTCCTCCAAGGTCACTTATGAATATATACTTAAAAATTCAAAACAATTTTATCCTATCTCCCTCACTTTTCTCTGTGGCATACAACTGTGTTCCCTTCACTCTTAAATAATACAGCTTCTCGCAATTTCCCAGGGAATTGTTATCCTAACTCTCCTGATACTTTTGATAATTTTGTCTTGTCTGATTAATGATTGCTCTTTTTCCTAAGTAGTGATACTGTGTAAGACTTAGGTGTTTTTATTTTGTCATCTGCCTTCACTCTGCTCCTTTGATGATTTTATTTAATTCTGTGGAGAATTTCCATCTCTTACTGGTAGCCAAATGTCCGTCCATTCAAATGCACTGTATAGGGGACAGTGAACAATTATTCCTCACCATCTCTCTTTCCATTTAAATGTCCATGCGTATAAGTGGAAGCCTCTGACTTTGTATTTTTATGGACAACATTATTCTAGCCATCACCAAGGATTCAATATTTTAAGACATTTTCTCCTCCCTTTCCTTTTTCTCCATCTTTGCATCACTGTAGCTTCTTTAGATTAGTTTTTTTCTTTAATTGCTTTTTTTTTCTTTGCCCCCTTTGTACTCTCTGGTCTTTGCAACCACCCTATTACAGGTCCTCCTTTCTTGTCTTTCTTGTTATCAACATCTGTAGTGGTTCACATTTCTCTCACTTCCTTAACCAGATTTCTACACATTAAACCTAAAAAAAATACCGCCTACTTCAAAATTATTTATTCTTTCTGTTACCTACACTAGCAATTCTTATCTGTGATCACCATGTTTATCTGGGTAGGCTATCTACATAATTTACCAGCCAATATAAAATGAAAATATAAACCCTCTTTGTCCAAAATCAGAAAAAAAGTGTCATTAAATTAATGACACTAGAAAATGAATATAAATGTTTTTCTCTTCTTCCTTGGTCAGTCTCTCAGCTTTTCATGATTTTAAAGTAATGTGCTAAATAAAGAAAAAATGGGAGTATAAATTTTACTTTCCATCTATGTTGTATAGTGATAGGTTTAAGTACAAAGACCACGTAATTCATATATAGAAATATTACACAGTTTGTCTTAGTTGTATATCCATTTCCATCTATGTTGTATAGTGATAGGTTTAAGCACAAAGACCACGTAATTCATATATAGAAACATTACACAGTTTGTCTTCTAGTTGTATATCCATTTCCATCTATGTTGTATAGTGATAGGTTTAAGTACAAAGACCACGCAATTCATATATAGAAACATTACACAGTTTGTCTTTTAGTTGTATATCCATATAAATACCTTCTTACCAGAACAAGGAAAACACTGCACACTTAATTTACATGCTTTAAAAAAAACCTTTTGGTACATTTATGTGGATGAATATGAAAAAACTGAAAAGAAAAGCAACTATGGTTGCTTTTCCTCTCCTTTGTTATTTCTGTTTTTCTGTACTTTGTTTTTTTGTTTTACTTTTCTGTACTTTGTTATTTTCATTGTTGATGATTGAGTAACAGAGCAATAGTGTGAAACAACAAGGGATAGATAAAGTATTCCTTGCTTAGCAATAGTGTGAAACAACAAGGGATAGATAAAGTGTTCCTTGCTTAGTCATCTTGTGACTTAGAATGTCATTCTTCTCTTTCTGTCTTCAGAGTAAATTCTGGTTCAAGCAGAAAACCTGGTCTCGTGGAAACTGTTAGTATCCTCATTCACTCAGTCATAGGCATAGTCAGCTCGCCTTGTATTCATGTTGAGACTTAACTCATCTTCCACATATTTTGTATCCCCTGGAATTCTGTACTTAGAGGCCAGTGCAATTTTGTCCTTAGAGGCTAAGGATATACGAGCTCTATCAAAAGAGTGACAAGGACTATTGATGGAAAGAATATTAATAATAAAATTATTAAGAATTTTGTGAAGACTATGGCTGAGTATTAAACTAAGTTTGAATCTTAGCACAGGGCCCCATAATATCAGCCGGGCCCCATGCCCATTTTGTCTGCACTATATTAGAGATTGTTGAAGTAGTCTGTAGTTCCAGCTTCTGGAAATCCGAAGTTCTAGAGTAGGTAATAGCCATATGTATTTTAAATCATCTGTAACAAGAAATAACTCGTTTTTTTTTGTGAGCTTGTAAAAGTCCATATTTCTTTGGACTCACATTGAAAGATCTTTACAGTCAGTACCTTATTTACTTGCTTAATTTTGTCACATGGATTCTTACTTTGAGCTCTTGTTGCTGATGCAGTAGGACTATTTCATGTCTCTGGTTATATATCCATTTTGGTTTTCTTACACCCTTATCCCCAATTTCAGTGTTCATTCTTTCTTCACTCGTGGAAAGTGTCCCATTCTTTCCATCAAACATATCAACACATAACTTCTCTATAAAATATTCCTCCAGTACTCTAGTCTGTGTTGAATGTGTCCTTTTACTCAGCTTTTATAGGTGTTATGTTCTAGGCCATTTACTTTATGCGCGATATTCTACAGTGCGCTGTTACCCTTTTATGTGCATGTTCTTTCTTCCTCATTGGATTCAATGTGTTCTGAGCACCTGGCCTTCTGTTGAGGTTTTAAATGATCATTTAAGGTCTAAGAATTATGATTGTTCCTGGGAAATCCTAAGTAATAAATAGCTCTAATGAATAAACTGATTTCTATTTGTTAGTTTTAATTTTTTATGTTGTAAACACCCTTGCTTATTTTTTTCACAATAAATGATTGACCTCTATTTCTAAATTTGATTGGACCACAGTACTTTTCAGAATTAATTTTCACTCTGGACTAGTTTTTGCCTGTTACCGTGATGGCATTTTGAAAGGTAATTACTCTCTGAAATTTAAATAAAATTCATTGAAACTCATCTGAAATGTGATGTCTTAGCTGGGCTGTTAGAAATTTCAGCAAGAGTTGATGCATCTATTTTGATAGTTGATACACATATTTTTAGCATTTTTTTTTGCTATCAAATGACATTTAAATACTTTTCCTAAAATGCAGACTTTTTAAGCAAAAACAAGAATGTCTCATCAATGAATTATAATGGTAACTTTATCAGAATCATATCTGCAAACCTGATTTGTAATCAGAAATAAAGTAATGTAATTCAAGTAGATTTATTATTATTATTATTATTATTATTATTAATTTTTGCTGAAAATAAGTGACAACATAAAGGAATCTTCTTTAATCATGTCTTCCCTGGGGAGTATGTGTGAGATTATGAGGCTCTGTTCACATGATGGGCTTATAATTCCTGTAATTAATATCAATGCTATCATTTTACAAAGTGAATTTGAAAAGTAAAGTGTATTTATCCTGAATTAACATACCACCCATGTATACATGTTATTATGGAAAATTATGATAAATATATATATATATATCTTATGATAAGTCAGATTGATCAGTATTTTTTTTGTAAACTACCAGTACATCTGGATATATTCTGTCTCCCTTTTTACTTAATTTTTAAAATAATTCTACAAATGTAGAAGTTTAAGAGTAGAAGTCTTGGAAGTTTAGCCTTAATGGATATCTTATTTCATATCTTGAAAAAAAATAATTTTCTGAAAAGATGCATGTATTCCAATACTTTATCAAATTAAAAAAAAACCAGATATCTGTATATATCAGTTGTTTACTATCATGATATAGCTGTATATATATCAGTTATTTACTATCATAAATAAAACATGTTGAATTCTGGCATAGTTAATAGATGATCCCCTTCTAATTCAATGTTGAATTTAAGCACCTATTTATGGTTAGTAAAATCATCTTCAAAGTCCTTTTGTTCATTTTCCTTAGAACAGTTAGGAAACCTGGTGGATAACCATGTCTAAGCTTTTGTTCATCTTTTCTTTAGGAAAAAAAAGTAGACAAAAAATAAAAAGAAATGCATCCTTGCCATGGCATTTCATGACATTTCTCCATTTGAACATCTGGAAAGCCTAGTGTGACAGTAACAACCAAATTGACAAAGCTGCTGACTGCATCCAGTATTAAAAAAAAAAAAAAAAAGACACTAAAAGCACTTTAATTCTGAAAAACTCAATACAGTGTCTCCCCATTTTGGCCTTGAAGAGAGAAAAAGAAGCCACATTTATTTCGAAGATGCATTCTGAGTATTGTACATCACACACATTGGAAAACAACAGTTCCAAAGAAAGGAATGTGCATTATAGGAGAAGAGAAGAGAGCAGCTGCAGAACCGGGTATAATTGCAGATCCTGGATGGATTTGATAATCAAATGACTACTCTGCATAAAGTAGAAATAAAATAGCAAGACATTAATTACTCCTATTATTGCTTTTATATAGTGAGATGTGAGACAAAATACATGCATAAAACATTTTAAGAACAGAAATCTAAAGGAATATGAAATCTGCACATTGAAATAGCCTCAGTGTTGATGAAAAAAATATTACAGGGAGAAATGAATGCTAACAAAGCAAATGTTACATATACAGTATTCTTTCATTTAAAGAAGTTACAAAATGATGGGTGGTACTAATGTAAAGATAATATTTTAACTATTTAAAAGAGGATAACATTTCTAGTGTGTCTTGACCTGGCCTGCAATAAATAGTGCCACCAAATAGGTAGCTTATAAAGAACAGATATTTGTTGTTCACAATTTGAGAGGTTGGGAAGTCAAAGATCAATGTGGTCACCTTCTGGTAAGGTCCCTTGTCCTGGTTCATGGACAGCAATTTCTCACTCTGTCCTCAGATGGTGAAAAGGGTTAAGAGTTCTGTGGAATCTGCTTGATAAGAGCACTATCCTTATTCATGAGAGCCCACCCACATGCCTAATCACCACTCAGAGTCCTCACTTTGTAACACTATCACCTTACGTATTGGGACTACATGAATTTTGAATTGGGTGAGGACCCACAAATATTCAGACTGTAACACAATAAAATAGTTAATTGACATGAATAGTAAGATTTCTGGTGTAGGAGTTAATTTTACTAAAATATTATTTGTGTGCCAATAAATTTTATGATAGATCTTGATATATTGTATATGAAATTTAAGGAGCTATGAGCCAATGATCAGTGAATGGTAGCAAACAAAATGATATAAAGAACAAGATATTTGATATTGTTGCTCTAGAGGAAATAACATATCAATCCACTAGTTTTTCTGAAATGGAAAACTCCATGTAAAATGGGTATTTTATCCTTACTGGAATCTAGAGAAGCATTCCAAATTACATTCTAAAAAAATTGCAACTAGCTGTGACTACTATTATCCACTGTATCACAAGAAGCTAGTGCAGCACTATTAAGCACCCAGTCCTAGATATTTTGGAGCCATTGCCACCACCACCATGACCACCACAAGGGACTTGCCTTTTTAAAACTAGAATTCTGGAGATGTATGCTTTTTCCATAAGAATATTTTAGCAAAAATGGTTATATGGAAATTAAGAAGTCTAAAGTCTGCCCTATAACTCAGGAATCACTTCTTTATACCACTTTAGAGGCATATTTAGAACAAATTTATCATTAAAATTCAGCCAAGCTCTCTTTGAAAGTATTTTAATTTTTCAGAAAGGTTTTGCATTCCAGAAAAGGTTTTGACTTTTCCAGTATTTCTCTGTTGATAAGAGGTGCAATTGGATCTTGATCTAAGTATTCCAGGGCCAAACTCAGTGTGATTTAATTTACTCTTCTAATTACATTGGAGCACTTTCTGTTAACATTTGAGATGTAGATAACTCTTGGGGAATTAATTGTTCCAGTTTATCTAATAAAAACATTGAGAGTATACTACTGCGTATGAAAACAAGGTTGACATTTCCCCAAAATTATTCACTCACTGACTAAGGACCAGAAAACATTTGTGAGATCTAACATTTCACATTATAAAGATTCAGTAACTCATGACTACAGGCAGAAAATATATCTCCATTCCTCAGACTTATTTACTTTATAACTGGAAATACCATGAAGTCATAAGTTGCTCATCATATCCATTGGCTTCCTTTTTTGTAGAACCCAGTTTGCTTGTTCATTAGTTTGTTTTTGTGGGTGATAGTGTGTGCAGGACTAACAATGAGCTGTTAGCTATTTCAGTTAATATTGACAATTCTTTTTCTAATTCCTATTTATTTGCACCTATTTTGTCCATGTGATCTATTCTGGTTACTGTAATGGTTTCTAAAAAGGTGTTTGTTGTCTAGATGAATTTTCATTATCTTACCTCATTTTGAACATTGAGTTTCAGTGCATGTGATGTAAAGTTTCAGAAGGGAACGGCCTGAAGAAAGGCCCAAGAGACCCCCAGAAATCTCATCTCTGATACCTTTGAGTTCTTAAACTAGTAACAATATAACTATCCAGCTCCAGCTAGTCTTTTGTATGAAAAATAAACCTTTATTTATTTAAGTTACTGCTGGGTTTTCTGTTGCTTATAGTTAAAAGCATTCCTGAGTAAAATCACATGGCTTAGAATTGAATAAACTCATTTCCAACACTGGGGAAAGAGATAAAAAAGGAAAAGATAAATGCCATGGAAATACAGTCCAACAATTGTTTTGATTTCTTAGAAGTTTATTTGAGCACTTTATGCTTCTCTGTGATTACCTTTAAATTTCCTCAATCAAGTACCTAGAGATGGAACAATATGCAGTTGCCATGAAACCAGAACTCATTTTCAAGGGCAGCTCTTAAGTGATCTATCTCCTTTTTAAAGGCAGATTCAGAGAAGACCCTACATTTACTGATTATTTCAGCCCTACTTCAAACCAGCAATGTAGAAGAAAGAGTCCTTCTATGGTCGAACTGAAAGTTTTTGTGGAAGTTACCTTAACACAGTCTAGCTCTGCTGAGTATATTAAGATGTAAGCAGTCTAAGGATGGGCCTGGTTTGACCACACAGTACTAACTCATCTGAGGGTTTGTTCTTAGAAGAGTAATATTTAATCTTCCTATAATATACAAAGACCATCATGACACCCAGCTTTATCAGTCAGGATAGAATGTGAATGGTCAGGGATAAAGCAGAAAGAGGTTCCCAAAAGGAACAGTGTTTTTAGGGTGTCAGGTGAATATGACATTTCCAGAACAGATTACCAAGTTGACTTCTAGAGTTTAAACAAAAAGTGCTATAAGCCTGGAAAGATCTAGGTATGATTTTTAATGCTCAGACAAGAGACTTGGGATCCTGCTTTCGTCTCCAGACTTTGTGAAGTCATGGTATGTCAATCAGGAAACGAACCAGACCCCAAATAGAATGATCTGATATAAGTGGTGGTAATGATGATGGGATCTGGTATCTAACACAACTTAGAAATTATTGGTACACAGAAGTCAATGAATTCTCTATCCTACAGATGCTTCAAGCTGAGATTTGAAGCAGCAGAGGAGCCATTTCTATGTCCCCATAGACCATTTTCTATGGGGAGTATTCCATTCTATGGAATGGTGATGTGAATTTAGCCCTGCCTGTGGTGTAGTGTATGCACAGGCCAGTAACTTTTATATATTTTAAAACCTGACCCATTGTATAACATAAAACATTATATAACATAAAAATATAAACTAGAAATGAAACAAAAGTTTTATGGCCAGCAGTTGAATTAACTGTGGATAATATACTGTAATATTTTCATTTTATTCAATGTTTAGAATATTTTGTGTGGGGGAGGGCAGAAGTCTCAATGCACAAAATCAATTTCAAGACTAAATAAATAGGTCAAAATCTACAGTTTGAAAAATCTGACTTAGTTCCGATGATGACTCATTCTTGATACTCACATTTTATTTTTTTCACTTTTTTAAAGTCAATTCCTGAAGCCACGGTTTCTCTCAGATCCCATTCCTACGACTTATCCCAGCCTTCCAGGTTTCAGTGAAATCAGTAATGCCTTTCATAATGCAGAAGACTTTCAACAAACTTCAGCTTCCTAAACACTGTTACTTAATGTTTCCTCAACTATTTTGTAGAAGGAACCAGGACAACCATTGTTACATTTTTATTTCTGTTAGCAGGTATGACATGCAAATGTCAGATATTATGGTTCCTAATCACTTATCAGATCACATACAGTAGCAGAAAGAGGCATAACAGTGAGAGGAACTCACAGAGGGAAAAATGTACCACCCAGGATAAACTTACAGAGTGATATTTGCTCAATGGAGTAGCAGTCTGGACCAAGTGTTAACAAAGTTTAATCTGACATGCTAATTGATCAAAATGCAAAAATGCTTACAGCCCAAGAAACATTAGTGTAAATTGTGTACTACCTGTAACACACATACGCACATGTATGTTAGGAGATCATTTCAGAGACAAATGTTATTAAAATTTGTTATCAGGGCAACATTAAGTAAAATGCTTATTTGATCTGTTCTACTGTTATATAACTCTGGAAAAAACATCCCCCCGGCATTTTTTTTCTCTGCTTCAGAGTTAGAAAGGATTCTTAGAAATTTCTCTTGTGAATTTCTTTTTCCTGTCATCTTTGTGTTTGCACCCATGAATTGTTGCCCCTATTTTCCCTGAATCCTTCTTTGATGATTCTGTTTCTAGCCTTTAACCAGTTCAACTTCAAGTTACTCTCTGGTTTCATGTTAGACTCTGGTTTTACAGAGTAGTTCCCCAGCACAAATACAGCACTATGAAATAGCCAGTTGACTTTTGCTAGCATCATCATTGTGTGTGTTTAAAATTAAATTATTTTATATATATTGCTGATGAATCCTTAGAACAGCTTTCCTAATGGTTTCATAGTCTGACATTTGTATCTGATTAGCACATGAGGAAAATGTTCTGTTTATGAATTGAAATGAAAACTGAGCCAATTTGAACAGAATGTTCATTTACCTTCTAAATCAGTGCAATAGGAATAACCAAAATAATGACAAATATTAGTAAAAAAAAGATGTAATAGTAATGAGATTTAATAACTAAATGAAACCTAGTGATAGACTTTCTTGGATACAGTCTTACAATGTGAAGATTTTCTTTGAGAGCAGGATAAAAGAAGATTAAAATAAATATTTAAAAATATTTGTCCCTGGGGTAAAGATCTGAATTATACTAATGAGATGCTCTTTAGGGATTTCATATTCTAAGTTATATTCTTTGATTTCTACTGTGACACAGATTGAATTTTACCCTGGAGCTCGGTATTATTTTCTGCCATGTGTTAATTTCTTGCATGAATGCTTTATTTACCTTCATTTAGACTATGCTGCAGGTGCAATGCAAGCAGTACTTATGGCTGTTATTTTTGTTGGCCGAAGCTGAAGGACAGCTCAGGGTCTTGCATAGCTTTAGGGTTTTATGACTGTGAAGGCGATTTTGAGGTATTATTTGTCATTGTGGAAGAAGACTGGCTTCTTAAATATTATCCTATGAGCCATGATTTAAAGTAATAAGCTTTCTCAATAGCTTTGGAACAGTTGGTGACTGTTTTAAGGCCCCACTTTTATTTAAAATTTCATTGTAACCACAACTGAGTTTGTTCCTGTAGGACTGCTTATTTTTATCACAATTGAATCAACTATTCTTACAAAACCATTGTTTGATTTTTTTTTTGTTACTATGTTTGTTATAAGCTATTTTTTTCTCATGTAAAACAGCCAGGTTATTATATGTTATTCAGTGTCATGTGCACTACAAAAGTTGTGGCCACAAAACTTGCAATGTGGTTTGCTTTAATTCAAATGCAATTACTTTGGTAGCTTCAATAATTACTTGTTTCCATCTAGGGTAGTTGGAAAGGAATACAGTTGACAAACTATTAGAATAGATTTACAGCCACTGGGCATATAAAAACCCTATTGTTATCATTGAGATATAATTATCAATTGTGTACAATACATCTAGATCTCTGTAAGGTTCTTATCACCTATATAATGTGTATTAGTTTTCCCTCACAGACTTGTATCTTGGGACAGTTATATACGGCTTGATTTCACCTTAAATAGTAAATCAGTGCTTGAAATAGTGTTTCTTATGATTTACATTATTAATTCAGCTCTCCAGTCCAATCATTGATGCAAAGTTATGATAAAACAGTACTTCAGAATCCTAGTATTCCTCTGGAAATGATACTTTCTTAATCCCCTCTCCAGAAAGGGGCATGTTTTCAAGTAGACAGGGGTTCAACTTTATTTTCATCATTTTTGAGATCTATATGACATAACAAATCAGTTTGGGCATCTATTGATTGGATACATTTATATTACTCCCATTCCATTTCATTTTTTACACTGAGAACATTTAAGATCCGGTCCCCTTTTCATTAGTTATAGTCACCATGGTAACTATATATATATATATAGTTATATATATGTTATATATATAGTTATATATATGTGTGTGTGTATGTGTGTGTACAATATATGCTCTCTCTATATATATGCTATATACATATATAGCATATTTTATCAGGTCCCCGGTATCTGTTCATTTTATAATCTAAATTTGTAGCTACCTGCTCTTTCCCAGGGTCTCACCCCTAGTAACCACCACTCTGTTTTCTGTTTCTCTGAGTTTAGTTTTTTTAGATGTCACTACACATTTAGATGTGTTTATAGTATTTGTCTTTCTTTAATTATTTTAGTATAATATCCTTAAGGTTCAACCAAGTTGCTCCTTATGGTACTACTTCCTTTTGTCTCACAAATTAATAATATTCCATTTTATATATAACCTTTTCATTATCCATTCGTCTGTTCATGGACACATAGTTTTTTTGTCCTAACTATCATGAAGAGTGCTACAAAGAAGAGAGTGCAGGCATCTTTAGGAGACCATGATTTCAACACAGTTGGAGATTTTGTGGGCTCCTCTCTTGACTCTGCACCAAAATGTAGCCTCAGTCTTCACTTTTTAAAATAGAAATAGCATCCACATCTTCAGTTTGGGGGAAAGTTTTAGGAATGGTATGAAGTAACTGACTTATACTATGCAGACACACTATAGCTTTTATATTTTACCCATAGTCAATTAGTCTTTACTCATTAAGAGTCAATATGATTTTAATAGTTATATCCAATTCCTTAAAATTAGACTTTAGTGTAAGTCCACTTCACTGTTTATTCCATTATTGTAGATATTCAATTGATCTCAGTCGCTGCAAGTGCAATTTGGAGTTGCTTTTATGGAGGTCAGAACAATTTAGCTGGGTAATATCATTTTCACTTGATAATCAAATGCATAGTCATGTTGTAATAACTTAAAAAAAAAAAAAAACTGTTCCCAGGGCTTTGTCATTGGACCTCACTAAATTTAAATAGTTAGCTGTCAAACATCTTTGAATGACTTCCTAGGTAAATATTCGTAGGCACTAATTGATTCCAAAGGGATTTTTTTAAAATTTGTTCTCTAGTTCTATGGGATAAATAGTTTCTTTAAAAATTTTCTGGGTCTGAAGCAAAATAAATAAGCAAAACAAGTGTCAGTCCTTTTTCCTTTTCCATTTCTTGTGCCCTCCACTTGGTTTTCACTTATAGATTACCTTCAGTGTCTTTCATTTTTCTTTTTAAAAATTTTTATTAATCATTTTGTCATTTACGCAGTTATGTCATCAGTTTATCTGTCTGTCTGTCTAACTATTTATATAACATCATTGTATTCCCCAGGGTTATCCCTCCACCTCATCACCCATGAACCTTCATTTTGATCTTCCCATTCTCCTTCCTTCCCTGATGTCTCCCTCTTCCCACCACCTCCCCAACAGTGTGCCGCCTCTCTGCTGTCAACTTACCCTGAACCTATCCTGATCTTTTTCCTGTGAATCCTATACCCCATCAATAGGTGAGATCATATAGTTTGTGTCTTTTTCTTTCTGACTTATTCCTGCTAATATAATTCCCTCTAGGTCCATTCATGTTGTCACAAATGCTTCATATTTCTTGTTTTTGATTGCAGAATAATATTCCAGTATAAATATACCATGTATTTTTCAACTATTCATCATTTTGGGGGGCATTTGCATTGTTTCCATATCTTGACTATTGTAAATAGTGCTGCAATAAATATCCGAGTACAGGTGTCCTTTTGAATTAGTGTTTTTGTAGCCTTTGGGTAAATTCCAAGTAGTGGGATTACTGATTGAATGGTAATTCTATTTTCAGTAGTTTGAGGGTCTTCTACACAACCTTTCATAATGGCTGGACCAGTTTTCAATCCAACCAGCAGTATAAGAGTGTTCTTTTCACATCCATACCAGCACTTGTTGTTGCCTGATTTTTTTTTTTTTAATGATATGGGCCATTCTTACTGGTGTAGGATGACATTTCAGTGTGGTTTTGCTTTGCACTTCACTGATTATTAGTGATATTGAGCATTTTTTCATATGCTTGTTGCATTTGTGTTCCCTCTTTGGAGAAGTGTCTTTTTAGTTCTCACCATTTTTTGATTGGCTTTGCTTTGTTTTTGTTAAGTTGTGGGAGTTCTTTGATGTATGCAGGAAATTATCAGTTTATCCCCACCCTGCAAGAGTTAAATCATTTTCATTCTTTTAGTTGTAATCCTCTGATTGTACTATGAAGGATATGAGATGCTCACGTTAGCTTTAATCAGGCTTTAGACTTTGTCCTTCTACTTTAAAAGATAACCCCAGTCAGTTCTCTTGAGTCTCAACTCTTACTTCTTTAGGTGTTCTGCATGACACCCCCTCTGACACCCCACCCCACCACATCGATGCAATCTTATGTTTTGTACCTTTGATCCTAAACAAGTCCAGGAAACTTTCTAGAATCATGTCATTATGGTCACAAATATTTATTAACTAGCGATCCTGTGACTAATTTAAAATTGTTACTTCCTCCCACCCCATGTCCTGATATTACTGATACTTAATAATCATATACCTACCCATACCTCTGAGTCTCAGTTACAACTTACTTTTTTATTTGTTTGTTTGTTTATTTGTTTGTTTGTTTGTTTATTTATTTATTTATTTATTTATTTATTTATTTATTTATTTATTTATTTATTTATTTATTTATTTATACTAGGTCTCACTAGTTTTGCCCATGGAACCACAGGCTCACATTGCCCAGGGTACCATGAACTCAAGCAATCCCCAGTCTCAGTTTCCCAGGTAGCTGGGATTACAGGCACGCACCACCACACCCAGCTATTTTTTTGGGACTAGGTCTCCCTATGTTTCCCTGAGGGGGACTCGAACTGCCATCCCTGGTCCCCGCCACAGCTTCCTAGGCTGCCGCTTACAGGCATGTGTCACCATGCCTCACTTAGTTACAACTTAATAGGGAAAAACTTTAATATGAAAAAAACTGAAAAATTAGTCTCTTGAAAAGAACCTAATAAGGTTATTTTCTAGTTAAAGAACTAAAGAGAGAAGGCTCTGCTTTACTTAAGAAGAAAGAGAACTCATGAAATAGTCTTTGAACTTTTGTTTCTGAAGATATAGTGCAGTAAATAGCAACTTTACAGGATTATTTGCTGTACTTCAGAAACTCTCACTGAAGTCTCTAATTTATGATCATTGTTATAGATTTGATAAAAATTTTCATTATCTTGTTGGAGTTTGTTGTGTTTATATTTGTACCACTGTGATAGCTAAGGGATAAGAGCATTCATTGTCAGATGTGTTTTAGAAACTTTAAATCATAAAAATACATGTATGCATACAGTATATTTATTTTATATAGTTTTACATATATTTATTTTTTATGTTATTTTATACATGGAAACTTCAGGATTTATGAGTCATATTTTAGATATTTGCACAGAGTTAAGGAAAACTGTAACTATGATGATTCACAACTTGAAACTGTTATTAATGTTTAAGATAATAAATTGTTAACATGGATCTCTACTTTTTCAACATATTTTTCCTGGGTCATTAAGAAAAAAATTACAGGAATAGCATCACACTTATTTCTCAGGAAAGTGACTTTCATTGAAATGAGATATAATGAAACTAGTTTTCTCACAGATTAAATGATAAAATTAGAGTTAAGTTCCTAAGGCATATTCTTGGCTACAAAAGGTATCAACCAATTTGTTAGTAAAGATTCAAACACTTCTAATATTAAGTAATAATTTGTATTATTTCTTTTATTCACTTTCCAACCCATTTATTCCATTTAATAGGGGAAGGGTATATGGAGCCAGTTTCAGCTACTCAAGGTACAATGCAGGAGTTAACTCTGAATGGGACACCCTTACATCTCAGGGTGCACTCACACACACACACACACACACACACTCACTCACACTCAGACTAGGACTGTTGAAACACAACAATAAACAATATATATATATATATATATATATATATATATATATCTTTGAAATGTGGGGAAAATATGAGCACTGGGAGAAAAACTTACAGATTTGGAGAATTTGAAAAAACTACACACAGTAATAGTGCCAGCAGGAATGGATATTGAAAATCAATGTCATATTGAAATTATGGCTTTATTCAGGACCTTCTACAATCCCCTACTGTAATAATTAGAGGTATTAAAATTCTTAATAAATAGTAATTGTGGCAGTATTTTATATGTCAATGTAGAGCTTCTTTTCAATATCTTTAATTCTCTCTTTCTACATTTATCAGGGTCTTTCCTTTAAAGATTAGGTCAACTACTTCTGTTGTTGAGGCTGATAGATGACAGATAATAAGCACATAATACTTTCATGGAAATTGTTTTATATTGAGTATGTTTAGATGAACACCTTTTCATTCAATGTATCTGTAACTGTAGGTAAAACAAGAAAATAGCATCAAAGTCCAAATCCAAAGCCTTTCTAAAAGGTGGGAACAGATAAAAGACTCCAAATAGCCCCTCTCTGTGAGGTCTAATGCCCCAACTTGGTCCACAGTGGACCTTTTACTCTTCAGCTGTTCCCCATTTTAGCCTGTATTTATGAACTCACTTTGGCCTTGCACACCAAAACAAGCTTGAAGATTTCTGCTCTCATGATGCATCCTGTTTTGTTGTGTGAGAGACCATCTTTCTGTTTTGGTCCTTGTGTTTCAGCAGGTAAAGTATCAAAATTTCTGTTCCCCTGAGTTGTCATCCCGAGTGAGTTCTTTCTATAGAACATTTGAATTACTGAAGTAATTAATCAATTGTGGCAAATTGAAACTTTTAATTACATATAATTCACATGAGATGAAACCATATTTAGGATGTTTAACCCTGATTCTTGCTGGGTAAGTCATGAAGAAATGCGTGTCTGTATGACTAAGCCTTCAGCACAATTTCACTCTTAAAATATTAGACTGTAATTTATGGTAACATCTGTTTCTGATATCATATTATTTTCTTAAACAGCATATTTCCCTTATGTCAGTATCAAGTTCATTAAATTTTTATTATGGCATTGGAGAATAATGTATAATTAGTAACAGTTATTTCAGTCTGAAACCACCTGTATAGCCTTATTTGCATAAGGGAAAGTGAGGGTTATAAACTGCAAGTGTTATTGCTGTCTTCTTGTAG
The DNA here is from genome assembly GCA_004024945.1 of Uropsilus gracilis. Taxonomy (NCBI): domain Eukaryota; kingdom Metazoa; phylum Chordata; class Mammalia; order Eulipotyphla; family Talpidae; genus Uropsilus; species Uropsilus gracilis. The sequence continues at coordinate 9,818 of PVHY01007741.1, read as the reverse complement.
GTTGATGGGAAATTTATTTGGTAAGAAAAGTAAAATATTTCTCTTTAGATTAAAAAGAAATTTACATTTAAATACTGATTTTAAGAATGAATATATATTACCTAGTGGCATACTTCAGTAATTTCCCTGTTTTTATTTGTTGTCATTATTTCTTTCTTAAATTTTGACAGTATAAAATATTGTTGTTAGTTATTTGGTACTTTGGTATTTGCTACTTTTATTATACATTTACATTTACATTAATAATGTAAAATATTAATGTTACTTTGAAATCTTTTAATGTGCATGTTGAGGGACATGTGCCTTAAGTAAAATTTACACTGTAATTTTTTTGATCCAATTATGTGTGGGTCTATGAAACTCTCACTGTGCTAATGAAATTATCACCGTGGAAATTTTACATCATGTTTCCCTTAAGGAATTTGAAATCCTTTCACTATTTTCAGGTGATATGCCTTTAAAAAATTAACTATGCCACGTCACACATAATGGTTATCTTATTGATTCTATTGTACAAAGGAAAAACAACTGGAACTAGGGGCAACCTGTTGAGTTGACCCTAAGGTTTTATAATAAGCTAACTCCAATAGAACAAAACCTATGAATTCTCTAAGCCAAACTATCTAGGACCCTAAGAAGGCTCCATGTTGATGTTCTGTATTCTTCCCATGCTATTTGTTTGGTAAAGTGCATAATTTAAAACCACATGTTTCTGCGCTCTGGGGCATCAAGGTACAAGAGGGCCATTGGTGAAAGTCTTTCATGAGCAGCCCTGCTCTTTTGAAAAATGAGTGTTGATATACTAGTCTTGGAGGTTCTAATTGTTATGATAACCCAGGAAATAAAAGTTGTTATTACGTTGTATTTTGAGTCTGTCCAGGACTGTCTTCCTACAGTTATGAACAAAAGGGTTTCAGACTGTGGGACTCAACTTTCTGGACCGTAGTTCCTTTGGGGATGTTGATCCCTATGAAAAAGCAAAATGCTACCTAATCCAGTTCTTTTAGCTCTTTAACTGCCTTGGTTAGATTTTTGACTTTGGAAACATGTTCATAGCTAATTTGTCTCAATAATTACTTATTACAGGAACTTTTTTTTTGTCTAAAAAGCTTCCACTGTAAAGGTTTTTTAGATGTGTCCAGATTAACTGCGTCATGAGTGCATGTGTTTTCCTATGAAAACCAGGCTATGATAAAAAACCTTCCAATGACATTTCAAATATTGTATTTGTGTACAATTAATTTATGGTTATTCCTAAATTGTTCATGTTTCTTTTCTGGGCTCTCTGAATACCACTGGTATTGCAGATTACTTTAGTCCAAGGGACTATTAAACACTTAAGAACATGTATCTGACTTTTCTATTTTTTTTCCTTTACAGCTAACTCTTGTATAACTAATGCTGCAAGAGTCCTTCACCTCCTCCCACTCACCCTCCTTCCTTATCCCCCTGCAACTGTCCCAAATCCAGAACTCCTCAGATGCTGAATCTAGGGTCTCTAAGCCTTCTTTCCAGTTTATGTTCTTCTTGGATTACACATTGTCTTTCCCTTCGCTAACCTTCCATTTCAGTCTTCGAACCCTTTGATACCCTGAAGCTGAACTTTGTGACCAGGAGCAGGATCAGGAGAATGTTTTAGGAACACTTTAGTGAAGACAGCTGGAATCAGAGAAGAAAAGAGTGATTTGAGGGATCCAGGACCTGTGGTGTGTTGTGCATGAGATTTGTTTAAGGGAGAGAAAACTCAGAAGGTGGGGTAAGACACAGAAGTAGATAGAGGTAAAAAGAAGACAACTTAAATGTCAAATTTGACTATGAAAACACAGCAACTAATACAAAAATATTGCCAGAATACAGAAAAATAATGTTATATAAATACTCCTCCAATATTCAATGAAAAGTGAATCATCACTATTCTAAATACTAATTCTTCTTTATTATGTCAAAAAATTTGTAACGTTATAATTAAGTCTTAAGGTCAGGCAGCCAAGCACAGTGGTGCATGCCTGTAAGCGACAGCTTATGGAGTTGCTGCTGGGTATGGGAATTGTGGTTCGGGTTCCGCCTGGGGCAACACAGTGAGATCTAATCCAAAAAAAATAGCTGGGCATGCCTGTAATCCTAGCTACCTGGGAAGCTGAGACTGGGGATTGCTTGAGTACATAGTACTACGGGCAATGTGAGCCTACAGTTCCATGGGCAAAAATAGCGAAACCTAGTCTCAAAAAAAAAAAATTCTTAAGGTCAGATTTGAACTTAATTTTTGTATGATAGGCACATGGAACAGAGCTACTTATAACATGGAATGTCAAGAAAAACTCATTGAGTAAATAAATGCAATTAAATTTGCATTTATGTTCATTTTTTCTTTAAAAAATAGAATGCTTTCAATTATAGTTAGCAGAAATCCTAGTTAATTTTGTAAAATTATTTAATTATAAGGAGTCATTATATTTAATTTTTATCAAATATTTTCAAATATAACATTAATTCTTATTTTCCTAAAATAAGTTATTTTTGCTTTAGATGTGTACATGTAGTATGGATTAGAATTACATGATAGGAATCATCTACCTTATGTAATAACTTATTTTTAGGGGAATTATGTCCTTAATACACCATTATTTGAGTTAACATACTGTTCAATAAAAGTTTATTTATTGAAATATGCAGATAACAGAGTAAGTAAAATATAATTAAAAATTGAATTTCTTCTTTACATTAAATCTTTTGATCTTTTGTTTTTATTATATGATTCTTTACATTGAAACTCTAGTCATTGCATGATGCTCTTATTAGGTTAGATTGATTGTGAAAGGAAATTATAGTAATTAAATTTTTGCAAAGTACAGTGTGTCATGTTACGCATGATAATTTTTGGAGTGGAAAGGATATTGCTAACAGTACATCTTTCCCTAATCATTGCTATTGGATTTCCAAGCTTCTGACCCTGAGTGGATAGAAAGAAGACAGGTCTTAGGATATCAGCTTTCCAATAGCTGGGGAAGCTGGGCAGTATAGGAAGGTCCACAAAGGCTCGTGTGAGTACTGTAGAACTGTGACCTGGGAAACTGAAAAGGAGCTTTTGTTGGAGAAAAAATTGGCAAGCCATCTGAGGACAGAAGAAAATAGGTTTACCAGATCTTATACCATATACTGCCCCATTCATTATCTCTGTCCCCATAGAAATGATATACAATTCCTCTGAGGTGAGAAACCCCAGGGCCAACATTATCTCCTCTGTTCATCTTTCTCCACATGAACCCATCTGTGCTCCCTAGTCATCTCTGATCTAGGGAGTCTATCTGAATTTAGATTTTAATTTCCTCAAGTTGAATTTAAAGATGTTTCAAAGGATCTTTCTTATTCAGTTATCTTTCTCTTTGAAACTACTTGACATAACAGATTTGAATATCATCAGTATTGAAATTAATAATAAGAAGCCACCAAGAGATTCTTCTCAAATGCATGATATGATTTTATAGTTTATGTTGATATTAATAACCATGCCAATTTAAGTTATATGATATCATGGCTTGCAAAACTTACTGGCCTGGTTTTGTCTACCAGCGACTCTCTAGGTGCCATCTTTGATTATAGATCTAAATATGTTTATTTTATTTATTTAATTGAGATAACACTGGTTTACTTCTTTGGTTTTTTTTATAAGTCTAGCATGTTCTACTTCAAATGTTTTTCCTACAAACATCTGTAACCAAAGCACCCATAGTCCACAACCATAATCCATTGTAGATATTTTTAAATTATCATTGAAGTAACATTGGTTTATAACTTTATAGGTTTCAGTTGTAAAACATTTTAATTTCATATCTATATTATTATCACCATCATTAGTGTAATTTACCTCCTCTACCACACAATTGACTCCTTTCTACTATAACCATGAAATAAATAATTGAATACAAATAGAAAATTGACCAATGTATTTCATTGTACAAGTGTGTTTGATGATAGCTCTAAATTCCTTTCATATGTCAATTAGCATATCCTATTGGCTGCACACATCAAACTACTTTCCAGATCCACAGCTGTTGCTTTCTGTGTGCCTAACACTATTTTACTCCAAATGGTTCTCTTTGCCTTTCTATGGGATGCTTGAAGTAACCTCTCTTTCTATACTCTTTTCCTATAGCCTGTTTTCTAGTGCATACTAAATTAGCTTTTAGAAACATAATTAGATCATATCCTACATTTGGGAAGAATTTCTGTGGCTTCTAATTATATATAATATAACTTTTGTGTGGTCTACAAAATTCTGAAAAACTTGACTTCTGACCTCACCATCTAGCACACCCTGTCACTTATTCCAGTCCAGGCAGATGGTGATGGCCATTCTCCTCATTAGAACTTTCAAATTGAACCATTCAACTAGTATTTTCTTGCTATAACTTATTTTGAATCTAATCTCTATTCATGGACTTGTCTGTTGATAGCTTCTACTATCTGCTGATAACTTCTACTATTGTACTATCTAAAATATCCCTGCAACCTATATCATTTACCTGTTTTAATTTTCTTTAAGGTTCTTGCCATTTACTAAATATTTATTTTTTTCATCTGTGTAATTGTCTTAAATATAAACTTCTAAAACTAGGTAGGTGGGTGAACTGTTGTTTACCTATTCTCAGAGCTTATAGGATAGCTGTCATGTGAATCGTGCATCAATAAATATTTGTGGAGTGAATGAATGAATGGAAAAAGGATATTCACAAGTGGGAAAAGAAAATTCAAATGACCACTAGTTACTTTGACAACTATTGGCCATGGTTTTTGAACATATGGCTCATATTAAAGAAGCATTTTCTTTGAAACCAACTCCAGGGAACCCTTTACTCCTAGGAAGTTGAAAACTTTGTGCAAATTATCAGTATGAGTGTTGAATAGAGACTGGCAGGAGGAGATAATTTAAGAAAAGAAGACTTTATTATAAGATGGAGTTCACATATAGTATGGCTCTGTGGGTCTAGAAAATGAACCACATTTTGCATGGTATCTACATAACAGAAGACTAGATAGAGGATTGACATTCTCCTCTTGGGAATATTTAATGCAGTTGAGCTGGATAGTTCCTCTGGCTACTGTGTTCTGAGGCATGTGCCTCTCTCTGTAAATGCCTCTTAAAGTCATGAAACCATTATAGAGTATTTGCCATGTAATGTAAAGTATTTTAATATAGTGGATTGAGAAGGTCCTGAGCCTAAGACACCTAGCTCTCTGCATGGAACCAACCTGTGCTGCCAGGAGCCCTTCAGGTGACAGAAATAAAGGAAGAGAAACAAGAAAAGCAGATTAAATATTTGCACTACTGAACTTATTTTGCACTCTCGCTTTAATGATATTGTAGTGGTAAATACAGTTTCATATGTGTCCTTGAATACGGCATTTTCCCATTTCAATTGAGACTGCAGTACAAGTGTATTGACACCCTTTACTCGATGTAGAAATTGATTCTCCAGATCAAACTGGGTTTGTGGTTTATAAACCTGTTACCATAATGCATAGAGAAGGTATATACTTAATGATGCATGAAAATACTTGCTAGTTCATTGTCACATAAACTACACCTGTGATCTCTGATTGGCTAATGATCATCATTTTGTTATTTCCTGAAATGTGCTATGTATTAATCTCCCCTTCATGGTGTCCCATCTTCAATACTTCTTTTCTGCTTGATGAACCCAGCCCTTCCTCTTGCTGCTTGCATTGTGGAGTGAAAACTACTCCCCCAGATTTTCTTTAATTCTTTCTCTCAGAAGCATTAAAAAATGTCTGTTTCACTAAGTCAGGTTTTCCAAGTAGCTTTACCTTTACATCCAGAGAAGTCTTTTTTGTAGAGTTTTGAGTTAAGTTTGGTGAAGACAGATGGAGTTGCAGTCTCATGGGTAGGCAACCTTGAGCCATTCCTGAAATGAGACCACTACATATAAATTATATATAAGTCCATCCCCGGATGTAGACTTTAGAATTGCTCTTTTCCTCTTCACCCTGATGTCTTCATGTGCTCTCCCCTACCTGTATGTTGATTAAATCGAAGCAGTATTCTAACCTTCTAAGATGAACTTCTCTGTGGTGAAAGCCCACACGAGGGACTAGACCCTCTTACTCTAAGTAGACGCCTTGGGATGTCTTTCTAGATGAATAAAAGCCTTGTATGGACATCCAATAATCACTAAGGAATAGAGGATACTGTAGCTTTTGTTTCTATTATTTAGGGACTACCAAGTCAGGCAATGTCAGGGTTTTGGAATCAATGCAGAAACAAAGCCTATCTTCTTATTTTCATATCTCAAAAATAAGAAAAATATGTCAGGGTCATTACATGGCGTGATACTTATTTCCAGACACTGCCATGTTGGTATTATAGGCTTGCAGCAGATGCAAAGCAGTATGTGTATGCATTTGTGTCCGTGTGTGTGAATCCCTTGTAGTACTTTGTAGCCTACAATGTAGCTATTGTTCTTTGTGGTGGTTGGAAATGAACATTGGCAACTGTAAATCTGGATGTGACATTCTAGGAAAGAAGACAAAGCCTAAGGAAAAAAATGGTGCCATAAATGCACTGAGTTCCCTCCTGTGTCCCATTTTCTACAACAACAACAACAAAAGTACGTCTTAAAACTGTATATAAAGCGTTTCTTGTCAAATACTACTATTATTCTTGATTCATTAAATACTTTTGTAGGTGTAATCAAACTTGTTTAAAGCTCACGTACTCATGGGCTAGAAAAACACTTTACAAGAAATGTGAACAATCAAAGCCCAATTGCTAGCATGTTATTATTGATATTTTTCAGCATAATGCAGTTTCTGTTCTAGTCTACTCTGCTTTCTGAACATTTTATGTTCGTAGGTAGATGAAAATACCAATCCCTAATAGAATTCTTATTATATCAGCACTTGGACTATGTTTACACACCAGAATATTCATTATATTAGGTTCCTTAGAAAAACCATTTTCTTCTTATGGCTAAAGTTCTGTTGTAGAGGTGGTGATTTGAACCAAGAATGGTCACTGCTACTTAACCTTTGTGGAATGACATGGTTTATTTTCCCTGATTGATAATAGAGTAAGATACATATTAAAATATGGCAACAGGTGCCCCCCTCTTTCTGTAGCTTCCTGTGTTGTGTTAATGTTAATAAGTGTTGGTATTGAACATGTGTAGTTGAAGAATGAAATAATAGATCACAACATTTTGTTTTGATACCAATCATCAGGCAAGGTCAATGTGATTACAAACCATTCTCTTGTCCACCCTTACCACATAATATTCTATTCTACCCTACCCGGCTCTACTTCATCCTACCCTACTCTATCCCTGCCCTATCCTGTTCAATGCTATATTATCAGTCCCATTCTACTCTCTGTATGCTGCACACACACAGTTGTACATACATATAAGAGAATACTTGAAAATGCTACTGGTAAAATTTTGTAGTAAAATCTCTATAAGATTAACTGTTCAAGAAGGCATTGTTTCTTGGATCTTTACACTAAAATAGAGCTCTGGCTTGAATACCTATTCAAACTCTTTAACAGTTTGAACCAGGATAAATTTTTCTGAAGTTCCATAAGCCAGACTGCTAATAGGAAAATAATATATAGTTTCTGGAAAAATACAAATGAAGAAAGGTTTAAAATGATACTATATGAAGAATGTTTTTGGGGTTTTGATAGGGTTTGCATTGATTCTTTATATTACATTAGGTAACATGACCATATAAAATGAATTATCTTCTAATTCATAAAAAGTTTATGTTTGCTTTTTATTTGTAACTTTTAACAATGTCCTACTTTTTATCATAAATACCTTACACTTTCCTGGTTAAATGCATTTAAACTATTTCTTTTTGAGGAGATTACCAGTGGATTATTTTTCTGATTTATTCTTCTGTAAAATTATTTATGTATAGAAATAGAACAGGAATTTTATTTTATTTTTACAGTCTACCACTATTTGTTTGTTATTCCTAACAGTGTTTTCACAGGAGTCTTTGGGACTTCTTCTGTATGTCATGCTTGCTGAAAGTAGCAATAATTTAATTTCTTCAATTTCAACTCAGACACCATTTGTTTTCTTAACTACTTCCTCTTAGTGGATTTCTAGGACTATGAAAAATAATGTGGCAAGGGTGAATATACTTCTCTTGTTTTTGATCTTAGAGAGAAGACTTCAGTTTTTCATGATTGTCCATGATGTTGGCTGTACATTTATATATATGACCTTTATTATGGTGAGGAATGTTCCTTCTATAACCATTTTCTTGAGGGTTTAGATTTTTATTCATAGAAAGATGTTGAATCTTGTCAAATGCTTTTTTAAGTCTGTTTGAGATGATCATATAGTTTCTTTCTTGCCTTGTAGTGATACTTTGTCACATTAAGTGATTTGCATATATAGAATAAGCCTTGCTTTCTTGGAAAGAATATATTTTAATCACAATATGTCATCTTTTACTTTGAACTTCAAAAGGCCCTGCATAACCAAAACAATATTGAGAAAAAAACATAAAAATGAGGCATAATACTCTCTGAATTCAAAATTTAATATGACAATAGTTATAAAGACAACAAGGTATTGGGGAAAAAATAGACACACAGATAAATTCAGCAGACTTGGAAGCCCAGAATGAAAGTGGCACATATTTAGGCAATTAATTTTTGAAAAGGTGCCAAGAACATACAATGAAACAAAGAAAAAACTGTTAAATAACTGGTGTTGGGGAAAGCAGACACCATGAAAAAGAATTAAACTAGTCCATTATTTAATATGATTTAAAATGAACTAAAGATGGGATGAAAAACCTGAGATCATAATACACAGAAGAAAACATAAGTGATATGTTCCTCAACATCCATTTTCGAGATGAGTTTAACAATTTGTGGCAAGAGAAATAGGAGTAAAAGTAAACAAATGAAACTTCATCAAACTAAAAACCTTCTGCAAAGTTAGACTATCATTAAAACTAAAAGAAATCCTACTGAATAGGAATAGACATTTGTAGATCAGTTATCCAAAAAGGAGTCAATATCTAAATATATTAAAAACCCCATAAAACTCAACAGATAAAAACAAACAAGCAATTAAAAAATTGGCAGAGGAATTGAACAGCACTACTTCAAAGAAACATACCAATAGTAGACAAGCACATGAAAAGATATTCATTATCTCTGATGATTAGCAAAATGCAAACCAAAACAACAGTGCGCTATCATCTCACACCTGTAAAAATGGCTATTATCCAAAAGTCAAGAAACAGTAAGTGCTGGAGAGGATGTGGGGAGAAAGGGATCCTTGTACACCATTGATGAGATGTAAATTGGTGGAGTTACTATAAAAACATTTTGGAGAGGCCTCAAAAATTAAAAAATAGTCCATATGGTCCAGTTATCCAAATTCTCAATATTTTCCTCAGGAATGTTAACATAGCAATTCATTTTCTTTTATTTTTTTTCAATATATTATTATTTTTTTATCTTTTTATTTATTTATTTTTTAAATAATTTTTTATTTATATATATTTCACATCATTTCAGTCCCTGGGGGTCACCCACTGCCTCCCCTTCCCACCTGCTCCAGCTGGTCCCCATTCTCCCTTTGGTTGACCATATATTAGTGAAACCATTTGGTTTCTGTCCCTTTCTATGTGACTCGTTTCTGCTAGAATGATTTCTTCTAGGTACATCCAGGTTTCCATAAATTCATCAAATTTGTCATTTTTAATTGATGAGTAATACTCCATTGTGTATATGTACCACATCTTTTTCATCCAGTCATCTGTTCTGGGGCATTTGG
>PVHY01007740.1:0-65575 GCA_004024945.1 Uropsilus gracilis | reverse complement strand
GGCTCTCTCTCCTCGCCAAGAAGCCAAACGTTCTGTGCTTTCCAGGATGAGAACCTCCGGATCAAAGGAGCAGCCCTGCGGGCCTTCTGCCACACAGGCCCACGCGGCAGTTGCAGAGCACGTCATATTTGCCCGAAGCCCTTCTCGCGCCGTCTGTCCTTTGCTCGCCATTGAGCTTTGCCGGATGAACCCGCGGGGGCGCTGGGACCCAGGGCTTCCAGTCCCAGCGCGCCTGCTCCATGCCCAGCACCGGCTCAATTAGCTGTCCAGCCGGAGTGGATGGTGGAGGGCTGGGGCCAGGAGGAGAGGCACGTGAGCACCAGGCCCCGCGTCCAGCGCTTCCAAGGACGCTGGTCCTGCAACGTGGCGCTGGTTGCCCGGGGTCAGCAGAGGCTGATGGGCGCCTCGCTTTGCTGAAGACACCTGAGGACCGCGACGTGCTTGGGCTGAGAGTCTGCACCAGGGTGGGTCTGACTGGCCCTGGGAGAGAAAAGAGGGTCGGGGGACGGGCTGCGTGGCCAAGGGGCAGATGCCACCCCTGCCCCAGGAAGGGAGGAGCCGGTGCTGAAGGCAGCAGCTGCAGAAGGGGAAGGAAGATGCTTCTGCAGTCCGGCAGGGGCCCAGGTCTCTGAGGATGCTCACCTCTCGCCACAAACAGAGCCGCGAGAGGCGGGGCTGGGCTTTCTGAAGGGCCAGAGCGGCAACAGCGCTTACGCCGGACATTGCAGGCCTCCACAGAAGAGCTCCAAGGCGCCCCATAGCATCCACGTCAACGGAGGTCTCAGGGCCGCAGGCCTCCCCGCCATCCAGCAGCTTGTGTGATGTACACAAGTGTGAAGCCCAAGAAAAGCCGAACAACCTGCTCAGCCCCAAGCACCTCGCACGCTCCCACCCGCGTCCTGCCAACGGCAGGTATTTTTAGAGCGCTGAGCTCATGGTGCTACAGCATCTGCCACGCGCCTGAGGGCTGCTGCGGATTCAGCCTTACTCTGAGGCAGGAGGACTCTTGGGGGAGGAGGTGGGCATCAGGAGCCAAGTGGTAATGCTATTCTCACACTCACCGGCCCTCTTGTCCCTGAGCCCACACCTCCCCTGGCCCGCTCCCCCCCTCTTCCTTCTCAGAGCATCAGAGAGGTGGGAGAAATGGAAATCTCTCTCTCTGCCGAGCAGCGATGCAAATCAGTTTTTAAATTTTTTAAAAATAATTTATATATAAATTTCACATCACTGCAATCCCAGGGATTTACCCCCCCACCCTCCCCTCCAATCCCCCCCCTTTTCCCTCCTGCCCATAGTTGTGCGCTTCAGTTTGGTGCTTAGCATGTTTTGACTTTTCCTCATGGCTTTTGTTTATTTTTTCACTATATCCCATATATTACTGAAACCATTTGACTTCTGTCTTTCTCTTTTTGACTTGCTTCCGCTAGTAGGATTTCTTCTAAGTACATCCATGTTGTCATAAAGTTGTCAAATTTGTCATTCTTAATTGATGAATAATATTCCATCATGTATATTTACCACATCTTTTTCATCCAGTCATCTGTTTGGGGGCATTTAGGTTGCTTCCATGTCCTTGCACTTATAAATAGTGCTGCGGTAAACATCCGGGCACAGGTGTCCCTGTGTACCCACATTGAGGTCTCTTTTGGGTAGATTCCCAGGAGAACAATTGCTGGGCCAAATGGTAGTTCCATTTTCATTAACTTCAGGGTCCTCCACCCGGCTTTTCATAGAGGTTGGACCAGTTTACATTCCCATCAGCAGTGTAATAGTGTTCCTTTTTCTCCACATCCTCGCCAGCACTTGTTGTTGCCTGTTTTTTTAATGTGGGCCATTCTCACTGGTGTAAGGTGGTATCTCATTGTGGTTTTGATTTGCATTTCCCTTACTGCTAGTGACATAGAGCAGTTTTTCATGTGCCTGTTGGCCATTTGTATTTCCTCTTTGGAGAAGTGTCTTTTTAGTTCTTCTCCCCATTTTTTGATTGGGCTTTTTATTTTGCTTTTGTTTAGTTGTGTGAGTTCCTTGCGGATCTTCGTTATTAAACCCTTATCACTCTTGTGGAGGGCAAAAGTTTTTTCCCATTCGGTTGGGCATCTTTTAGTTTTTTCTGTTGTCTCTTTTGCTGTACAGAAGCTTTTTAGTTTGATGTAGTCCCATCAGTTTATGTTTTCCTTCATTTTTTTTGCCATCAAATCAGTTTTCAAGGACTTCTTTCTTCTGGGGAACCAGAGTTGAATGTTCTCTGTGAAATCACTACGGCAGATCCACAGGATGCCAGAACTCTGGTAGTTTTGGCAACTTGAGCCAACACTTTTTGACGACGACAGGGATGGCAGTGAGGATGCTGTGATGATGATGGTCACAAGCATGGTGACGCGTGGCGCTTGCAGTTCAGCTGGAGAGATGCCAGACACTGATGAAACAGCTAGAGAACCAATATATCCTAATGGGTGTGGTTCGGACTCACAGCGCACCATTCATAAGAAAAGGGAATTGAACGGAAGTTGGTTTGAGGAAGGCAGGTAGACACATGAGCTCGGCTTTAAAGAATGGGTGAAACATGGAGGAAATGCTGAAGGGGCCAGAAGCCAAGGTACAAAAGAGAATGAACCAGGGTGCAGCTGAGTTGCTGGGAACCACGTTGGTTGGTGGGGGAGGGGCTCATCAGATCAAGACACAGTTTTCTGGTCTATGCCACATACGGCAGAAGCCTTCATAGTTTCCCCAAAAAAGAGGATGACCCGCTGGCACAAGCAGGGATTAGGGAAAGCGGCATTCGGAGGCTCTGGGTGGAGACATCTGAATCGGAAAGACTGCTCTCCTCCAGGAGTGAGGAGAGGAGGGCTGGCCTAGAACCAGAAGCTCCGAATCAAAGGGGTCAGTCTGAAGGTCAAGGCGAAGGAAGGCGGTGGCCATGTTGATAGAGAAGAGGAAGGGGAGGCTGGACAATGAAACCTGGATGTTCAGGATGGTAACTCTGGGACCCTGACAATCTCCACTTAGCAAAGAGATTCAGTTATATTTACTAGATTATACCCACTGACTGTGAACTCCAAATGAAGGAGTTTGTTTTAATAGCCAGAGTAGTCAATTAGTAGCCTTAATCAAATTGCCCTTGATAACTGAGGGTTGCATATGGCCTGGGACCATCATTTCAACGATGAATTTTCTGTGTCCCTGCATGTATTGTGCCAAAGACATAGGGCTGAATGTGTTGCGTCCAGCGTACCCCTGGGACTTGTGCCTTTGCATATGTTACTGATATCAGCGTTTTTTCCTACATCATTTGGCCTTTATCCCAAAAGCTGAGATGTGGGGAAAAAAATATCCAGTGAGCTAAACTAGCTTTTACATAACAAAGAAGTGAACTTAAAGTGGAACTAAAGGTGAGGTTTCATTTTTTTATTTTTAAATAATTAATTTTGTTACATCATGGTTATTTTTGGTCGGTTTTGATTTGACCCCTCGCCCTCACCTTCCCCTAATGTCGGTGAAGGACAGATTTTAACACTAGTTTATGCTTTTAACACTAGTTTATGCTTTTAAGTCATGCAAACCCCCGTCCCCTCCCCCAAAGGGGGATATATGCGCATATATCGTATGCATATATCTGTGTTTAAGATTTTCTTTAAAATTGGGACCATACATAACAAATGCAAATGTTTGTCTCCTGCTTTGTTCACGGGTTTGTATTTTGTGGGTGTTTCTTCCACCATTTACTCTTTGAAAACATTCTTTATTCTTTAAAAACACTATTTTTTTTTTTTAGACTAGGTCTCGCTATTTTTGCCCGTGGAACCGCAGGCTCTCGTTGCCCCGGGTACCACAGACTCAAGCAATCCCCAGCCTCAGCTTCCCAGGTAGCTGGGATTACAGGCACTCGCCACCACGCCCAGCTATTTTTTTGGAACTGGGTCTCGCTATGGGCTCCAGATGGGACTCGAACCGCGATCCCTAGCCCTGGCCGCTTCATAGGCTGAAGCTTACAGGCACGAGCCACTGTGCCCGGCCCCTAAAAACACTATTTTTAAAAGCTGAATACTAGCCCCTTGATGGGTACAGATATACTTTAGTTGCTGTCATGAACATTTAGATTCCTGGTTTTTAAAAAGTATCAATAATACTAAAATTAAGATCTTTTTACAGAATTTTGACCATATCTCTGCTATTTCTTTTTTCCTTTTTTTCTTTTTCTTTCTTTTTTTCACTTTTAAAAAATTTAATTGCACATGCATCTGCCATTTCTTTTCTACTGAATTCTGGAACAAGCATTATATGGTCTTAGAATTCTAAACATTTTTTTTTTTGCTTTTATAACAGTTTTATTCGTAGCTGCCCAAACATGGAAGAAGTCAACATTTCCTCCAGTGGGAGAATGGAAAAACAAGTCATGGTACACGCCATCCAGGCAATAGAATATTATTCAGCACTGAAAAGAAACGTGCTGTCAAGTCATGCAAAGATTAAAACATGGAGGAACCCTACATGCATATAACAAAGTCGATCTGTAAAGGCTACATACCATGTAATCCCAACTATCTTGACATTCTGGAAAGAGCAAAACTAATGACAGATTAACTATTGTCAAGGACTTGGCGGGAGAAAGGAATGAAGCGGAGCAGAGATTTTTAGAGCAGGGATGGGGGATACGTGTGTTACACATTTCCCGAAAGCCTCTTTTAGAATCGATTTCCCGGGTTCCTATGTCTGTGTAAGTCATTTTTTATTGCGTTGCATTGCCTTCTAGTGGAAAGGGAGGTAATAATAGTGTATTTCGTGAAAGTGACTGGGAGGTGAAAGTGACAATTTGATGGACACAACCTGACGACCTAGGCCGCTGTGGCGACAGCTGGCTCCCATTTAACAAGCACCTGCGCCGCAGGTGTGTGCAGCTGGAAAGGCCAGGTGCAGGGCCCACCCATGTTCTGTGCCCGTGCAAGGTTTCCGGAGAAGGAGGGTTGGCTGGAGCTGGCAGTGCCCGCGCTGCTTGGGAAAGGCATGTGAGGGAGACCTGAGGGGGCTGGCTAGGAGGGCTGCACAGGTAGCTTCCCCCCCCCCCCGCGCGCACAGGCTGCACCACGTGCCATTTTGGGGAGACAGATGTGAACCTTCCGGTTTTGAATACTTTTAAGAGTTTTTGATACTATTATCAAATTGCCCTCCAGGAAAGTTGACCAGTCTGCATTTCCGCATTTCTTTCTTTTCTTTTCTTTTTTTTTTTTTGAGACTAGGTCTCGCTATTTTTGCCCGTGGAACCACAGGCTCACGTTGCCCCGGGGTACCACGGACTCAGGCAATCCCCAGCCTCAGCTTCCCAGGTAGCTGGGATTACAGGCGCGCGCCACCACGCCCGGCTATCTTTTGGGGACTAAATCTCGCTATGTGCCCCCGGCGGGATTCCTGGCCCCAGGATTGAACCGGGATTGAACCGCGATCCCTGGCCCCGGCCGCGGCTTCCTAGGCTGCCACTTAGAGGCATGCGCCACCATGCCCAGCGATTCCCGCATTTCCATGGAAACCCTTAAGGTTTTCAGCGAAGCATCTTGAGACAAGCCTTAGAAACCCGGAAAGGAACTTTCTGTCGACTTTCCTAAGTCCATTCTGTCTGCCACCCCGTCAAAGAGCCACTTCACTTCCTGCTTCCGGGCCATCCCTCATTTTCATAATGCCCCTGACCGTCCTCTCCGCACGTGCTCGGGCCTCCTTTTCTGGCTGCCAACATGGGCTTCTGTATCTTCCAGGTCCAGGTGTGGGACACAGCGGGTCAGGAGCGCTTCCGCAAGAGCATGGTGGAGCATTACTACCGCAACGTGCACGCCGTGGTCTTCGTCTATGACGTCACCAAGATGACCTCCTTTACCAACCTCAAAATGTGGATCCAAGAATGCAACGGGCACGCTGTGCCCCCGCTTGTCCCGAAGGTGCTTGTGGGCAATAAGTGTGACTTGAGGGAACAGATTCAGGTGCCCTCCAACTTAGCCCTGAAATTCGCCGATGCCCACAACATGCTCTTGTTTGAGACATCAGCCAAGGACCCCAAAGAGAGCCAGAATGTGGAGTCGATTTTCATGTGCCTGGCTTGCCGATTGAAGGCCCAGAAATCCCTGCTCTATCGTGACGCCGACAGGCAGCAGGGGAAGGTGCAGAAACTGGAGTTCCCACAGGAAGCTAACAGTAAAACTTCCTGTCCTTGTTGAAACCAAATAGTGTAACTACAAGATCAATCCTCCCTGGAGTTTTTCTTTCCCTTTTTATTCCTGCATAACGCTGACAACCCGCTTGTTTCCACACAAATTGATATGAAAATAAAATTTGTATAGGTTATAGCATGCCTTCGTGTCTTGCTTTCCTCCAAGAAGGTATTTCTGGGTGTGATGAGGATGAGTAGAAGAGGCAGTTTGCCCTCCTAAAAATGGCCTATCTGTGCCAGGGCACACTCCCTACCAGCCTTTGGTGCCACCTGCAGTTCTCATTGAGTCACTTCTTCAGGACTGATCAATTCTCTCACTTGGTGGGGTTAGCAGGCGGAAACACCGAGGGGGGTGGAATACAGGCCAAATCTGTTCTCCTAGAGGCCGCTGGGATAAAGGAGTCTGGAACCACGATGTTGAGCTGTCGACAATTCCGAGGTTCCCTGCTCGCTCCTTATTTCCACAGCAGAAAATAAAGCGCTAAGGTTGCCCAGGAAGCCCTGTTGCTTCCGGCGTAGCTGGGGTTGTTTCCTCATCTTTGCCAAGTACTCCTTGACACACAGGTAGTTTTTCCCGGGCCCCTTCTCAGCCAGGGCGGGCCTCAACGCTAATCAATAGCTAACGCTCCCCCAGATCTTTGCTGGGTGCTGTGGGAGAAACATAAGCAAAAGAGGATTCACCCCCCTCAGCCCAAAGGTTTGGTCTAGTTTCAGGAGCAACGTGCACTGAGAGGCTTGAGAAGGCTACATGAGACAACATGGTGAGAGGGAGGCAGTGCTTCAGCCTCAGGGAGGGTCAGGAAAAGAGCTGTGCTGTTCCCGAGCTGGCTAAAGTGTAAAGAGTGGGCAGAGGATGACTAGGGGGGCAGGAATGAAACTGGGGCTTGAGAAGGAACACAGCTGCAAGGCCCAGCTGAGAGTCGAGCAGGCCTAGGGCTGAGGCTGGGGTGGGGGTCTCCACCTGGCAAGACTGGTGGTTTTTTAAACCCAGGGGCTGCTCTCAGCCTTTCCAGTGGGGTCTATGGATCTTTCTTTTTTAAGCACATGGAAACCCAGTTGCTCAGTCAAAGTAACAAAAGTAACTATAAAGACTTATTTACAATAGCCCAGTAGATTCTCTGCTTGGGCGTGCTCCTTAAAAGGGTGCTCCTTAAGGGGGTGCTTCTTAAGGGGGTGCTCCTTAAAGGGGCTCGTGTGTGAAGCCTCTGGGAGAGGGTCCCAGGCAAACAACCTTCCCTCTGGCAAACTCACATAGGTCCATCCCATGTTCCCTACAGCAGAGGGCAAGACACCCAGACGCGCTTCCCACGGGAAACCAATAGTCTGCCTGGTCCGGCTCCATTCCTTTAACCACTGGCTGACTCCCCCCCCCTCCCTTCCCAGCAGCCTCAGGCTTGGCCCAACCTGTGCTCCGGCTCCCTTGTGGCTCCTGCTCACACGCCTGTCTTAGGAACCTGCCTAGCAGAGCAGCATTTGCAGGTGAACCACTCAATGCCCTCCCTGGCCCCGAGTCTCACCCGAGAAGCTGGGGCCCTGTTGTCCGTGGGGCAAGTGCCCGCGACACCCTGCTTTGCCATCCTTCTCCCTGGTGGGCTTCAGCAGGGCCTTGCCTCAGAATGAACACCCTGATCCAGTGCCCAGGCAGGACGAGCCCCAAGCCCCACGTGGCATCTTTTGGCTCTCGTGGCCAAACTGCAGACACACTCCTCCATCCGCTTGGGCGCATGTCAGCCTGGGCCCCAGCCCATCTTGGGCGGGGTCCTTGTCTGCTGTCACCAGGCCAAGATGACAACGCTCCAAGTCTTCTGGCCAGGGCCGCCTCTTCCACATGGAGAGTTCCTCGACACCTTTCCAGGGATCAGCATTTACTGGTGTGGGAGTGAAGGGGGAAGGGGGAAAATGGACTCTGGTGGAGGACTGCATACCTTGGTGGTGGGTGTGGTGTGGTGATACACGCGGCAGGCAGGTTGTGAACCTATTCCAGTGAATCCTATACAGCGTCGGAGACCTAGTGAATCCTCATTGGGAACCAATGTCACCTTAATGAAAATAAAAGGGAAAAATTAATGAAAAAAATTTAAAAAGGAAGAAATCTTTTTTAAAAGGGGGGGATCCCCATGATGAGCATCTACTCACTACGTGCCACTGTTCCAAGCCCTGGGGATACACATTTGGACAAAGTAAAACCTGCTCGCTTCAAGGACTCAGTAAACAACATGTGAGGTAATTGGAGAAAACGCCATAGGCAAATAGACCGAGGCCGGTGGTGGGCGGCGGGCAGCAAATTCGATGGAGGGGTCACAAAAGGCATCTTTGACCAGATGAGATTTGCATTGATACCCGAAGAAAGAAATGTAACTGGCTGTAAAATGAAAGTAGCTGTAAGGTCCGGGACAAGAACACTAAGCAGAGGAAGCCACAGATGCCAAGGTCTTAGGGCTGGAGTGTTTGAGGAATGGAAAGGAGGCTGGGTTAGGGCAAGAGGGGAAGAGCCTGGGTGAGATGAGGTAGAGAGGTGGGTAAGGCCAGGCCTGTCAGGTTGCCATTTTATTTAAGTGCAGTGAGAAGCCGGTGGAAGGTTCAGTACCATGTAGAAGCAGTAACCTTTGGGAAGATTCAGCAAGTTTGCTCAGTTTGCCGGCGAGAGATAAGAAACCCTTTCCAGGGTGACGTGTGAATGTGGGCCTCTAGGCAGTTACTTCCAGGCTGACTGGCTCTCACATTAAAAGATGACTCTGAAAGCTGGGCTCCGTGGCGTGTGCCTTTAAGTGCAACTACAGGGCGTGGCTGAGACTAGGAATCTCTTGAGTCCTGGGTTGGAGACCTGAGACCCGCCTGGAGCAGCATAATTAGAGCTCGCCTCAAAAACTAGCTGGGCGTGGTGGTGCGCGCCTGTCATCCCAGCTACCTGGGAAGCTGAGGCTGGGGATCTCTTGAGTCCATGCTACCCCGGGCAACGTGAGCCTGCGGTTCCTTGGGCAAGATAGCGAGATCTAGTCTCAAAAAAGATGACTCTGAAAACCTCCCCGAGATCGGCACCTTTTGGAGACGCACAGGTTTGGTAGTTTCGCTGCCAGTAGCAGGCCCTCACCGGCCTACGTGCCCTGGTCCTCTGTGTCTTAAGGGCTTGATCCTGTCCGCTCCACCACCACCCTGAAGAATGACCACCTGGGGACACAGAGAAGTCCCGGGGCTGTCCTCTGTGCCCCAGGGATCCTGACACTCTGGGCTCCCAGTACCAGGGCCACAGTGGCCCTCAGCGTAACCTCAGACTGAGCAGAGAGCTTGAAAAGGACCGCTGCGGAGCGTACTCAGGAAGCTAGAGAGCCTTAACGCTCCTGCGGCTGTGAGGGTGGGGAGGAGCCCGGGGATTCGAGGGGAGCATGACTCTTCCAGGCTCCTCACTCAACCTCACCGTCTCTGGAATGACCCGTGATGGCCAAGTAAACCTCCAGAGACTTATCCACTGTAATAAAAATCATCTTCACTTTCCAGATGAGCGCTATAAAGGTAAGATCCCCCCCCCCGACTTAGCTACCAACCTTTGAAAGCCTACTGTGTGCCCCGCTCTCCACTAAAACACTCATTTCTAGTCTCTCACTAGGGGTGATGACTTTCATTTTATAAACAGAAAACATAGACACATGGAGAGATTTAGTGGCTTGTCCAAGGGAGTAAGTGGTGAAGAGCAACTTGTCTTCCAGTTGAGGATCTTTCGAAGAATGACAGGCTTCCCACTTAGTTCCAGGCCCAGGGTCCCTGCAGCCTTGCAGGTTTATTCCAGTCAGCCCCGCTGATACCTGGGGGCCTGGCGAGCAGGTCGTTCACGATCCAGGAGTCCACACGGGGCCGTTCCTTGAATGGATGTCCCTGGCCAGACCCCTTCTAGAAGCCCAAGTGACCAGCAGAGGTGTCCGCTCTGGGTCCAAGGAGTCGCTAACATGTCTTTACCGGGGCGACAGCTGGGGACCACAGAGCCAGAGGGACGCTGCTACTCGGTCATTGTGTCTTGTAGGGCCTGGTCGCTGCCCGGCCCATTAACATTCCTCTCCCCTCCTGGAGGGCCAGCCGGCCTGAGGACGCGCTCCTGTAGCAGCTCTGTGAGGCCGGAACCCAAGCCAGATGCTGCTCTGGGAACCACCATGCTGAGAGGGGCAGGGAGGGGTAGGTGTCCGGGAACAGCTGTGGAAGCCCGGCTGGAGGCAAGCCCGCGGCAACCCACCCGGAGCGTGGGAGCCACCGTGACACTGCACCTGGAGGGGGAGGAGGCGCCGGGAGCTCTCTGGAAAGCGAGGCTCAGCTTCCCCTGCAACTGTGAGCGACAGATGCAGAGAAGTCAGTCATGTCAGTCATTACTGTGCTGTGACTCTCAAGGGGACAGAGTGCTGCCCCCTGGAATGTCCTCCCTCCTCCCTCTAACAGCCACTGGGAGGATCCTTGCCCCCTCTGGGAGGACTGGCTGAGGCTCCTGAACCTCCTCCAATTTCCCTGAAGGTCCCAGCTTGATTCAAACAGAGCAGTCACTGGCTTCAACCTTACTAGATCTCACTATTTTTGCCCGTGGAACCGCAGACTCACGTTGCCTGGGGTACCACAGACTCAAGCAATCCCCAGCCTCAGCTTCCCAAGTAGCTGGGATTACAGGCACGTGCCACCATGCTCAGTTGTTTTTGGGGACTAGGTCTTGCTATGATGCCCCGAGTGGGACTCGAACCGCGATCCCCAGTCCCAGCCACTTCATAGGCTGAAGCTTACAGGCACGCGCCACCGTGCCCGGCTTCTCAACCTTGTTCTGAATCTAGGTATCCTTATGTGCATACCCCTTAGGGGTGCTGGAGTAGCAGGCCGGAAGGGGGGGTCCCCAAGACTGCCCAGATCAGCAGTTCCCCTTGCTGATGCAGCTGACTGTATGAAGTCACTTGGGAACCCGTTAAAGGGCAGAATCCTGGGGCATTACCCCCAGAGATTCTGATCCACTAGATCTGGGAGCAGGTCCCGAGACTTTGTATTTTTTAAAATATCTGTATTGATTCCGATGTGGCTCCAAGTAGGTGTGTCTGTGTGCGCAGGCTTTGTGCCAGTTTCAGTCTATCAATAGCCAGTGTTGGGGTTGGAATCTTTATTATGATTTTGTGGTCTTATGATTGCAAGATGCCCTCTGGGAAACCGAAAGAAATAAGGGTTTATTACTTATGGGACCTGGAAATTACGCAGCACACCTGGGGCTACGTAGAGAGGTCAAGGGGGCAGGGAGAGAGAGGGGGACAGCTAGCTGTGATGGACCTAGGGTTCTGCATTTAATGGGGTGGAACCGTGGGAGTCTTAGATTTCAGGTGCTCATTTTTGTTTTTTTTGAGACTAGGTCTCGCTATTTTTGCCTGTGGAACCGCAGGCTCTCGTTGCCCGGGGTACCACGGACTCAAGCCATCCCCAGCCTCAGCTTCCCAGGTAGCTGGGATGACAGGCGCGCACCACCACGCCCAGCTATTTTTTTTGGAACTACATCTCGCTACGGGCCCCAGGCGGGACTCGAACCGTGATCCCCAGCCCCGGCCGCTTCATAGGCTGAAGCTTACAGGCACGAGCCACCGTGCCCGGCCAAGGTACTCATTTTTTATTGGTGAACTTAGAATGTAAGGGTGCAAATCGAAAATGTAGAAGGAGAAAAATATCAAGTCAGCTCAAATGGACAGTTACTGACTCAAGATCTCGTAAACAAAGGAGCCTTAGTGGTGGGAGGTAGCATGGCTTTTCTCTGGTCTTGTGGCTGAGAATGTGTTTATCTGAGATAGCTTTCTTTGAAGTGGATGCTTCAGCAATCAAAGCTTCTGTCAGACACTTGCCTTACAAAAAGGGAAAACCCAACTGTCAGGGTCAACACGTGTGTGTTTGTCCGTGTGTGCACCCCGTGCATCTACCCCTCGGCTTCCTGATGAACGCTAAATCCAGAACACCTTTCCTGAGTCCAGAGTCTCAAAACTAGGGGTCTGACTAGCTATGGATTCCAGTCTAAGGAGGCAGATTCTTTCCGAATCCTCTCTCGGGAGAAATGAAAGCGTTTCGGTCACACCAAACTGCCTTATGCTGTTTGTCTGAAAACAGTAGGCAAAAGTCCGACAACTGAAGAACCAATCCAGAGCATAAACATCTCTCTGCTACCAAGATCACTCTGGGCCCGGACCTGAGATTGACAAGTCACTGAGATTGCCTATTTGTTGTGCGCCACCTGCTGGTCAGAGTAACGAAGGTTGGAAACGGTTTCTCAGAAGCATTTTCCCATTTCCTGGGCTGGAGGTAATTGATCCCGGTCCCCTGTGTTTGCTTGGGCAGCACATCTACTACTCCTGGTCACAGTCTGGTCATTAGACAACTGGAGCTACAAAGCTTACTTTAAAAATAGCTTCAATGAGGTATAACTGATATCTTTTAGAGACTGAACATATTTGTCTAAGTTGTGATGTGATGAGTTTGGATATATGCACAGGCCTGAGAAACCATCACCACAACCCAGGCAATACACAGTTTTACATCACTTGCAAAAGATCCTTTGTGTCCTTCCTCCCTGCAATTTTTTTAAGTACACTTAACCATATATATATATATATATTATTTTTTTTTTTTTTTGAGACTAGGTCTCGCTATTTTTGCCCATGGAACCACAGGCTCTCGTTGCCCGGGGTACCACAGACTCAAGCAATCCCCAGCCTCAGCTTCCCAGGTAGCTGGGATGACAGGCGTGCACCACCACGCCCAGCTATTTTTTTTTGGAATTAGGTCTCGCTACGGGCCCCAGGCGGGACTCGAACCGCGATCCCTAGCCCCGGCCACTTCATAGGCTGAAGCTTACAGGCACGAGCCACCGTGCCCAGCCACTTAACCATTTTTAAGAGGGTAGCTCTGATGTTAATGATCACCCATATAAGTAAGCCACCTCTGTTAAACCACTGGGGCTTAACTCTCCTCAGGGAAATCTGTGAACTACCAGCCTGGCAACAAAGGGGGAGGGGAGACATTGAACGGAATCTCATCTGCTCAATGATTTCTCAATTGAGTAAGGAACTAACCCTGGCGACCTTGAGAGAGACTGGCACAGGGATGAATAGGCTGAGAAATGGGCCTTGTGGCCTGAACTGACTCTGCGGTTGGTACTTAATCCCCTCCCTAGCGGTTTAACAGACTGGAGGCTGAGACTTAAGAGCACAGGGAAGAAACCTGGACTACTTGATCCTTATCAGCCAACCCCAGGTGGAAACCCAAGAGGTACCCTGGTATTGTGGTCTTGCCTAGCCTTCCAGGAAACAATTAGGTGGGAAAGATAATATCAGACCTAGCCTGGTCTTCAGTCTCTGTCTGCTTCCAAGAGAAATTAGGACAATTAGGAGTGGCAGCTGACATCTACTAGTTACGCTCCATGGCTAAGTGCTCTGTTATGGCTCAGCCTGGACTATCATGCAAAGCCTCAAGTAACTTCTGAAGCAGAGTCAGAACTCCTCAGATTCTAACATGGCTGACTTCTTACCCTTTTCTCTCTCAGGCCTGAGCAGAGGACGTCCTTCTGGGCCCTAGGCTGAGGGCTCTCCCTCCGCTGCATCCCTGTCAGTTAGATGGGAGCTGATGCTAGAGGCTGGGACCTGAGCTGGTGAAGTCGCTCTTAGCTCAGGCACAAACTCAGAACCTGGCGGTAGGGACTGTGTAGGCACTTGACGATCAGATTGTCCTGGGGGAGAGCAGCATCTGGGGCTGGGAAATCTAGGGCGGGGCTGGCTCTAACAGATGGAATGTCTCAAAAAGACCTATTTTAGAAGAGCTTCTTGCATCGATTAAGACACTGGGAGAAATAACCTTGAAGAACCTTTCCAGTTCTCTGTCACTCTGGACGACCCAAAAATGTGTGATAAAGCACTAGCTTTTTCCAGCGGCCATGTGCATTAATAGACAGTTAGGAAGATAATGAAATTTTAGGCCTCTAGGTAAGAATTACTGGCTCGTTTATGGAATAGAAGTTTGGAACGTGCAGCTCTTCCACTAGAGAGAACGCCCCGCATTGACTAAAACCAGGCTGGGGAGAATGGTGCTTCTGTGATATGAACAGGTCGGTACTTTCTGATACGATTTTGCTGCAAACTTACAAGTGACCCCAATTTGCTCATCTGTAAAACAGAATTGAAAGTCATCATCATGGGATTTTTAGAAAAGATTTAGCTAAGACAATGTACATCCAATTTGTGGACAAGCACTTGTTATATGTTTTCCAGTTGCCCTCATATAAAGAGGACTAGGATGAAACCAAAATGGAGGAAGACCACTGAGGTGTTTCCCATTTAGCTTTAAAAATAAAACTGTGTGTAATATTTTTTAACTATTCAAAACTGAAGTGATTTGACCATAAAATCACTTCGAAGTCACCAAAAGAATGAAATCAACGTTTAGAATCTCTTCAAACTGCGGTCGTTCGGAGATTTGAGTCAACCAATAAGCAGGAACTGGCTAAGTATCCTCTTTTTTTTTTAAGCTTGACATAGTTACTGACTTTACCCAAAGTTTCTAAGGATTTGCTACATCAATAGGAAGAGCCCATTCTATTCTCACAATTTTATCAAGAAAAAGAAAACGTGTACCACTTGGAATGTTCCTTCTAGTTTACATACTAATGAATCCAATCAGCTAGGGATACTGGAGTAGATGCAGAACAGAGAAAGCAGAGATAAGGACAGGCAGAGAACAACCCCAAGACCGAGTAATAACATCCCTACCCTCTGAGCAAAGCAGGTACTTCTTAACCAGTTTGAAGTCCTACAAAAAGAAAAGCCACTTTCCTGGTGGTATGTATAGTTACACTTTTTGCATAGATTAGTAGTATTAAATGAATAGCTGAGATTTCTGGAAATGAACTCCTGGTGATAGTTACTACGAAGTCCCCTGTAAAGAAGGGACTCTCTAAGTGCAGAAAGGAGGGCTTTCTTCCAGAAAAGTCCTCAGTTCGTCTAAAACTAAAGCTGATAGGCTGCTCTGGTTTTCAAAAGGGGGTGTTATTTCATAGTCTTTTAATGGGAAACGTCCAAACTAGACTCATGTCCAGCGTTAATTATACCACAAGTGATTGACGCGCCACATCATCCCCCCAGCAGTTTGGAGGAAGGTATTTCGAGGTCTGGGGCCTGCACTGTTCCAACGGATACTGGTGCTCGTCGCCGTGTAGTTTTCAGGGTGTCCTCTCAGCAGCAGTCATAGCCTCAGCAGCAGTAGCTTAGAGCAGTGGCATAAGTAGCGGCAACTTCAGTGGTGGTAGTGTAAGCAGCAGCAGCAGCAGCAGCATTTATTGATTGCCTACTTTTTTGTCAGGCAGTGCCAAATATATAGACATATTCATAGAATTTTTGTAATATATAATGTTTTACTATAAAGTGTATAGCCTCTAATCCTTATAGGCAACTTGTATTGCCTATATGAAATGATTGCTTCCTCCCTTTCCCTGATGAGGGAGCTGAGGCTTGACAAGGTTAGGTAATTCACTTGAGGTGACACAGCTGTTTCAGATACCAAACCGGGTTCTACACCTAGGATGGTCTCCACCCAAGGCGGAGCTGTCTTCGCATTGCCACGTGTCACAGCGATCTGGGTAGATGGATCGTTTTCAGGGGGTGGCAGATCAAAACAGTTGACGAGACGGAGGGTGGCCTCTTGGAGTTTGCCCATGACAGCATGTTTTCCCACATGGTTGAGCAGGAAAGTGACAGGAGTGAGGCGGCAGCAGGATGAGGAGGGCAGGGCAGGGCGGTGGGAGTGGGAAAGCCGGGGGGACCATGGCGCGTTTCCACATAAGGCAGCATCGTGGAGGGAAAATATCTTGATGCTATTTATAAAACTGTTCTGACTCAAATGAACATTCATAACTGCACTCTAAAAATAGAAGTCTGGCGAGCCCAAGACACCACAACGCTAACGGTGTGCCTACTCTTAGTACTACGCGCTTCAACGGCGACTCTCAAGAAAGACAGCCCCGGTTAGGAGAAGAAAGGGAACCAACCTGATGGCGAAAGTGGTGTAGGTGGTTGGAATGGAAAATAACTAAGTAGGAATGAAAGATTCGGGCCGTCTACCCGAATAACATGGAGACAAAATCAGGAACGGTAGTAATTCATGAGCCATGATAGTAACGACTGCTGACACTCGTGCGTGCAGTCACTGCTCTGAGCCCCAGGCACGTGTATTAGCTCTCCAGCTCCATCGGCCCATGAACAGCGCTGCTAGTGCTTTTCGCGGAAAAAGGAAACTGAGCCCCAAGCCCCAAACATCTAGTCACTGGCAGGGCAGGAACTCCAACCTAGACGTTGGCCCTTTAAGGTCTGGGAGGGCTTGCCATGAGCTGTGTCTCAAGGCTCTAACCTTAGCGTCAAGAAAGAGCTCCGGAAGCTCTTTAAACAGGAAGTCAAATTTAGAGTAAGAAGCTCCTTAAAAGGTAGCAATAGGCTGGAAAGACTAGTTTTAAGAAATGGGCAAGTGGTAAAACCAACGAGCTAAGTATGAGCTAGAGAGAAGCGAGGCATAATCAGGGCAAGACTCAGAAGCTTCTTCAGTTTGAAACAGTGATCATTATCCCCTAGTTTCTTCCAGGTACATGTTTCTTAGATCTTACACAGTAAGAGCATTTCCCACCCTGGTCTACGTCTAGACATCTGGATTATTTCCACCTTACAAGTGATGCATGGACATAAATGAAATGTCTAGAAGTTCAGCATAGTCAACGCTCTCACCGAACTGTTTTTTATTTCCCAACTCAGAAAACCTAACGGTCATTCTGGGTCAGTGGCCCATACAGTGGATATTATGGAGATGAGCGTTTAGAAGGTATTTAAGTGTTGGGGGTGGGGGTGGGGCGGTTCCAGGAACAAGCAAATGCCCACTAGTTTTCTGGTAGAGAACTACAAGGGCGTGTATAATAATAAAAAAGATTCCATAATAATCTTTTTTGTTCTAGTCAGCATTTTCTAAATTCTACTTGACCATAGGGTCCTTATTTTGCAGAAATGGAAGTGATTTGGTACACTGTATACTGTAGTTTAGGGATTATTTTCCTAATAATGGTGAACTGAAAACAATCACCTTTTATTCAGCTGTATTCAAGCAGCACAAATGTGTGAGATGTCTAATTCTGAAGCAGGTGAAAGAAAGAGTAGCTTGAAGGTAAAGAGCTAAGACCATAAAGTTAAAACTCAACTGCCTGGAACAAGCAGACTCAGTACTGACTGAAATCTTTTAAATGATAGTTTAAAAATGATGCTATAGGACACAGAATTTTGAGTATTATACTGTAAAAATATGAACCTAATATATATTGTAAGAAATAGAATCCTATGGCACACAAAGCTGTATCCCAACCTAAAATACTGCTGTAGAAAAATAGGATTTATTATATTTTTGAATTATGTAAAAACCTAAGAAAAATTGTTAAAACCTAAAAAAAAAACCACAACGATTTCTGAGTAAAAGCTTAAACTTGGTGTAATCAATACTATTGGACTGTTCATTTGAAAATGGTTAAAATGGGGGAAGTGAAAGATGGGGCTTTTGTGTGAGGAGAGCACAATGGACTGTGGTGGTCTACAGGAGTTTCAGTGGTGGGAGTGCTAATGGTGACAACCCCTAAGGGGGGAAATCCTATACTGTTGAGACATCACCAAAAATGTAAAACAATGGCACTTTAGAAGTCCAATGCGCTATCCATTGCGCCACAGAGCCCGGCAAAACAATGGCACTTTAGTAAGAAAATGGGTAACATGGCAAATTTTGCTATATCTTTTAATCACAACTTTTGAAAAGTTAGGGAAAAACGGATCACATGCTGAAAAAATACCCAGAGACAAATATGGAAATACAGGCTAGAATATCACCAAGTCCCCTACTAAGAAATAAGCTACTTCTGGTAATTTTGAAGAATCATCTAACAGCTGAAATCAGACTGGAAAAATGAAGCCGAGTGGGTTCAGTGGGATTAACTCTTGACTATAAATGGCACGTAGTAGACTACATAGCAAGTGGTCACAGAACTGGTTCTCAGTGTGGTTCTGCAATAGACTGAGTATCTGCATTGACCCCTCGAATTCATATTGAAACCTAATCCCCAGTGTGATGAGACCTGATGGTGGGGCCTTTGGAGGTGACTTGGTCACAAGGGTGAAACGCTCATGAATGGGTTTAGTAACCTGGAAAAGTAAATCCTGGAGAACTCACTTGCCCCTTCCTCCATGTGAAGGTGTAATAAGAATACGACTGTCTACGAATCAGGAAGTGGGTCATCATCAGACACTGAATCTGCTGGTGTATTGACCATGGACTTCCCAACCTCCAGAACTGTGGGAAATAAACGTCTTCTTCACAAGCCATGCAGCCTATGGTATTGCTATAATGGTCCAAACGGACAAAGACAGTTTCAAAGTAAAATCCAAGGAGTTCTGATGGGAAGAGGAAAAAAACCACTCATAACTGAGTCAAATGACTTAAGAACCTACCCACCTTCATGGTTATTAAATCACAAAAGAACTCTTGACAGCCTTTAAAGTTTAAGAAACAAGTAAAGTGTAAACAGTGAGCTGTTAACTGAGCTGGAGGACAAATTTCAAGATGCTCTCAGTAAATAAAGCTCTCTATCCTGCAGGCTTAAGTAATCAGGCTTTTTACTAGAAGTGAAGCAATGCTCCTACTTATATAACAAAATCTATAGCTTTTGTCTTTTTTTTTTTTTTTGAGACTAGATCTCGCTATTTTGCCTCGGGGTACCACGGACTCAAGCAATCCCCAGCCTCAGCTTCCCAGGTAGCTGGGATTACACGCGCACATGACCACGCCCAGCTATTTGTTGGGACTAGGTCTCACTATGTTGCCCCAGATGGGTCTTGAACCCGCGGACTCAAGCAATTCCTAGTCCTGGCCTCGCTCCATAGGCTGCGATTAAAGGCACATACCACCATGCCCGGCAGCTTTTGTCTTTTAATCCAGAAATTTATTTGCTCGCAGTTCTGAAGGCTGGAAGTCCAAGGGCAGGGTATCAGTATGGTCAGGGTCTGGTGAGGGTTCTCTTCCTGGCCTGCAGACAATCATCTTATCGTCTCAATGTGTCCTCACATGGCCATATGTGCTCAGGGAAACAGAGAGCAATCTCTTTCTTCCTCTTGACTACCAATCCTATTGGATTAGGACATCAACCTTATGACCTCATTTAATCATAATTTCCTCCTAAAACCCCTATCTTCACACACAATCACATCAAGACTTAGAGCTTCAACATATAAACTCTGGGCAGACACAATTCAGTAAATTTACAGCTTTTACATGAAGTCATTTATTAGAAAATAATTCTCGAGGCACTTTAACAATACAAATTTTATTAAAAAAATAAGTAATAACATCAAAACTGTTCAGCAAATCTATATTCAATGTAACCAAAATAAACAAACACCAAATTAAAAAAAATATACATCTATATATATATATGGGCAAGAAACAAGTGCATTTTTTTGGTCCCAATATTTTTGAATATATTATCTTTATCCAAAGGAATTACATTAGTGGCTAAGAAGATATTATGTATTAGATGTACAGAAATGCAATTTTAAAATTTGTTTTAAGGTGTGTAGGAAAGAGTTTTTGCCAATTATTTTTTGTCTTTGAACTCACAATCATAAGATAATGTTCTTTTATAGACCCAAACAGGAGATGATGGAATAATATCTAATTTTCTGAACAATCGCCAAATTAAGAAGCTACTAATACATGAAATCTGCAGAGAATTTTAAGGGATTTCGAGGCGTTCTTAACAAAACAAACACAAAAGCTTTAAGGAGAAGAGATAAAAGTGGACATAACAAAAAGACAGCAATAAATTTGGGGAAGAATAACATAAAATCAAGCTAACAAAGTTAAATTAAGCTTAAAAAAAGACACACCTGAATATTAGTTTAGCTGAAAACTCTAGAATTAATACTGGATAAAACTTTAAATGACAGTACAAATAACTGTAACTTTGGAACTGTAGTTTTAAAAACTTGTTTTCCAAGAATATGAAAGTAACCTTAGTTCCCTACACAACCAGTTTTTATATTCCTTGGACTGCATGCATGCTACAGGAAGATTAAAGGGCAGCAGCCAGAATGATTAGACTTCAACTTGGATGTTGAAGCAATGATTTGATGGGCTTTTCTTGGTCAGAATCAACCCACAAGCTTATTAAGATCAAGAAGCAAAGCCCCCAATGGGAAGTTGTGCTCAATCTGGGTCGTTTTGACCCTTGAGGTCATCTCTGGCCAAATTAATATTAGCTTTACGGGAGGCCAGTCACGGAGGAAGAGACTCTCCCCAAAATCTGATTTCTTAAGGCCACAACCTAGAGGAGATCTCACAGTCAAATAATTCACATTCCTTGGAAAGAGAACAGGCATCAATGTGTCCAACAAAGGGGGACACTGACCAGGAGTACCCTGAACATGTTTTTAAATTTGTGTTGTTTCTGCATCAGAAAAATATGAAAAACGGAACAGGGACAGAAAAGGAATAAAGGGAAAAACAGCTATCTGATCTAAAAATCTAAGACTTATAAGAAGACAGGTAAAACGGACAAAAAAATTGAACAGCCATATCATTTGAAATGCAATATTTTGAAGGCAAGAACAGTAGAGAAAAACACTATCTTAAGCAGAGCAAGAAAAGACCATAACAACAAAGGTTATTTTGGGAGAAAGCCAACTGGAGAAAAAAGCATATGTTAAGATATCTTAACCTGACAAGATAAGGTGGAATAAGGACCTAGTGCCACCTGAATGCTGCAAGGAGCTGAATAATGCAAGCTAGTGTCATTAACTTGGGCATTTGACAACTTTTATGTGAGAAAACACTCCAGAACTTTGAACTTAGGAATTTCCAACTTGTCTTGCACCAGGTTGCTTGAGCTCCATAAAGCAGGAATCTATTTCAACAAGTGGCTTTAAAAATAAAAACAAAATACTTCAGTATTTTTCATTTCTATTAATGAAACATTTAAAAAATGCAACAGTGCTAAAATTCATCAAAGAAATATGTATTCAATAAAAATTAAACTTACTCAGAAGTGGGTTCAGAAGTTGAGGTACTTTCAGGAACTGAAATCAGAGGAAGAGTTTACATTTAAAATAGCATGTAAGTGAGACCACAAATTTAATACACAAGTGTACATACTGTGGCTGATCAAAATACGGGAGTATCAGAAATTCAAAGTAACACTACTATAGATACATACCATTATTCTCGACTATTACTTGGCAAGTATGAGTTTTACGTTGACTTAAGTGTTTAGCCATACGGTCTAAACCAGAAGAATCAGCTAGGAAATCACATTTAAGGCACACTAGAGTAATGCCCCTATGGAAAAAATAAGGCAGAAAGAAAAGGTTTTTATCTTATATAAGACTCCATATCCAAATTCAATAATTATTTTTCCATTAGTAACTTGCTTTGCTTTTTATGTGTCATGACCACCATTTCCCAAATTTGTTAGATAAGCCCACTATAACTGACACAGTACTCTAGGAAATGGCATCACCATGCCTAAGTTATGCTAACATTTAATGCCCTATAAACAGTTCCCTCTTGTACAGGAATTCAAATGATCTAAAACCATGGCTTCACGAATGTCTTGTGGACCTTGCGCAAGTCAACCTTTGCGTGCTGCTGCCCATCTGCAAAGAGATGATAAGTCATTCATTGCACAAACATTTGCTGAGGATGCTGTGTTGTGGAGGCAAGAGTGAAACAAAAAGGGTACATTCTGTGGAGCCTGTGGTCTAAGGTCTTACTTAACTGATGATAGGATTAGAAAAAAGGGGGAAGGCTTTAAAGTTGAATGATGTAATATAATTATGGCTGTTATTAGCTGACTAATAAAGCATAAACACATGGTTGCAGGGTCACATAAAATTTAAGCAATTTAAGTATTTCACCTCTAAAGAAATAAAAACTAGTAGCATACCTTAGAGTGACTTCTCTGCAGCGCTAGTCTTAACAGCCTGTTGTGTATTTACAACTAGCTGTCATGCTGGCACATCCACACTGATCTTCATTAACTGAAGTCACGTATTTTCCTGCCCACCCTTGAAATTCACTCCTCCTGACTGGTCTCTCTTACAAAGGCTCAAAATTACAGTTATTTCTCTCTTTTTCCTTAAAGCAGTTAGTATATCAAACATTTCATACTATTAACAGTTTATTGAGCACTTACTCTGTGCCAGGCCAAGGATTTTAAACATATCATCCATCTCATATAAATTTGATAACAACTGAAAGAGGCATTAAAATGAATAAACTAATTTTATTAGTTAGTTTTATAACAACTAAGAGAGGTTAGGAGCAGTATTGAGGCCAGGACCAACCCTGAAACGAACCCCTTTTATTCCAGCACTCATGTTCTTAAATATGACAACATACCACTTAACTACCACTGCAGTGGAAACCAGTCTATATCTCTTGTGCAGTTACAATTCACTTTTTATGCCTTTCCAAACTGATTTATTTTTGACTTCACACAAAACACCAGTGGTCTCCCCAATATGCTCAAGTTAAAATTATGTCCACATTTCCTAGCCTGGTTTTCAAGGATTCCATAATCTAGATCTAAGCTTGAAACTATTTCCCCAGACTCTGACCTTAGTAGTACATTATATGAACTTGATGCTACATCCAAATTGTCCTACTTATAATGATAAGTAGGACATTGTGTGCATCTGATTTTTGTCCTTTCTGTATTTTTATTCATGTTATTTCTTAGGACTAGAATGCTCCTGCACCTCTTTTAAGTAGATACCTCTTCCTCCTTTGAAATTAATAACTCTCCTGGTGTTTATTACAAACCTCCTTGTGTTACTATTACTGTAGTTACTCATGTTCAAACATTATCATTTATTGCATATCCTTTGAAGACTGGCACCAAGCCTTCTTCATCACTGTCATCTTTACAGGAACTGCTTCACTGTGTCATACATGATAAATGCAAAATAAATAGCTAAAGAATGAACACTGCAGTTTAACAAAAATAGTAATTACAACAATTATTGTTCTACTATAGAATTATCAATATGGTAAATCTCATATGCAGAAATTAACCAGTATATTTAAATTTTAAACCCATCTAAGTTCAGAAGAAAGCATCCCAGATACAATTAACTTATGAACCAAGTACACAACTGAACTCAACAACAGTGAGATAAAAATGAAAGTCTAATCTTTAGAATAGTTCCATTTTTATTCTTATAAAAGTATAAAAGTAATACAGCTTACTATTTTCTCATTGAATTTAATATTTTAAATATTAAATAATGCAATATATTGCAAAATAATGCAAATATATTTTAAAATGGAACCAAACTTTCCTCTGCCTATGGAGCTACTGGTGTAACATCATCCACATATGACATTTTCAATGAATATGTTAATTTACTCAGCAAATATTGAGAGTGCCTACCAAGTACCAGGTACTAGTCAATGCCTGGCAAAGGAAAATACCTGAACTACATACATTGGTAAGAAGGCACAGAAAATAAACATAGCAGTGAAATGTAAATATGTGCGATAGGGAAAAAAAAACATAAAGCAAGAAGGGATTATAGGGCATGCTAGGGGTGAAGCTGAGGGGAAAGGACATTATTTTAAAATGCAGCGGAGATCAGAAAAGGTGAAGAGGCCGGGTATGATGGCACATGCCTGTAAGCAGCAGCCTAGGAAGCTGCGGCCGGGGCCAGGGATCGCAGTTTGAGTCCCACGGGGGGGGGGACGGGACATAGTGAGACCTAGTTCCAAAAAAGTATAGCTGGGCGTGGTGGTGCACGCCTATAATCCCAGCTACCTGGGAAGCTGAGGCTGGGGACTGCTTGAGTCCATGGTACCCCGGACAACGTGAGCCTGCAGTTCCACGGGCAAAAACAGCGAGAACTAGTCTCAAAAAAAAAAAAAAAAAAAAAGAAAGAACTAAAGAAAGAAAAGGTGAGGGAGCAAGTCACGTAGATATCTGGGAAAGAGCAAACAAGGAACATTACGAAAGTCCAAGGTCCTTAGTCATACCATATCATACCCTCCTTCACTAGTCCAAAGCATCAAAACAAGTATTGGCTAAATTTAAGGTTATGTCTTAGCCTGGGGCATTAAAGATCTTGACTGTGATATTTCAAAAAGCAAAGACTACGTGACTACATAAGTAAAATAATTGAAAAAAGGTAGATGGAAAAAAAAGGATTGAGAAGAATGTGAAAAAAGATGCTTAAAGAATTTTGAGCTAAGTGTGTGGTATAACCAAAGTTAATTGTCATTGCCTTTAGAAATATTTCACAATTCCATTTGTACAATAAAAAGGCTGTGTGATTTCTATGTCAATATGAAAAAAATTCAAGAATTATGAAGGCTATTGATTTAAACCAAAGAAACGGCAGCTACTTTACTATGCATCTTAAAATTCTTTTTAACATTCAAATATTGTTGGAGAGGCTTATTTACTCATGTTATAAAGCAAATCCATGAAAGTTTCATCTTAATGCCTAACATCACTGAAATAGTTTGGTCAGAGAATATAAGCTATCTTCTCTTTGATCTAAAAATATAACATGACTAGAACTTGATTATGTCCAGTGGCAATCATTTCATTTCCCAAACTAGGCACTCCAGCATCAGGTTAAAAAAAGTTACCATCTCTTTTCAATAAAGGAAATGGAAAAAGATCAACTAGTTACCTGAGAGTTCCAGAATGCTTCTTAAAAATATAAAACCGTTTACTTGGATGGTTGCTATGAGAGCTGAATGGAAAACAAAAAGAGGTTTTATTATATAGTAAGTCATATTAAGTTTGTTAACAATCATATGCTTAATTTTTTTTTTGAGACTAAGTCTCGCTAATTTTGCCTGTGGAACCGCTGGCTCTCGTTGCCCCGGGTACCACAGACTCAAGCAATCCCCAGCCTCAGCTTCCCAGATAGCTGGGATTACAGGCACGCGCCACCACGCCCAGCTATTTTTTGGCAACTAGGTCTCGCTATGGGCCCCAGGCGGAACTCGAACCGTGATCCCTAGCCCCGGCTGCTTCATAGGCTGAAGCTTACAGGCACGAGCCACTGTGCCCTGCCTATGCTTAATTTCTGTTTTAAATAAATCATCTTTCTAAATTCCACTAGTTATCTCTGCTTAAGTCAATATTTTTTATCTTACATTTTAATTTCATCTATGTAATTTCTAACATATTTCCCTGAAAATAGTTTTAGACAATCAGCACTTCACCACAACCCCTAGCATGCACTGACAGGTGGAAGTCAGCTAACACAAGGTCAACAGTTATCTTTAGGATACACTGTAACCATCACCAGCACACCATGTACTCATGGGAAAAGGAAGATTCTAGCTAGTTATAATCCCAAGAAAATATCCTCAGAATAGTGTCACAGAATACAAAGAACTCCCCCTCAAGTAGAGAAGACAGACACATAGTTAATATAAGGTAGAACTCAAATGGATGATTCCTATGAGTGTTATAATCAGATGCTGCACATATAAGGAGGTAAACGGGGAAGGAAAGAAAGTGACAATGAATAGCAAAGAATGAGGAAAAGTCAGTTTAGATATTGAATAATGGACTAACTATATGTTAGGGAAGATTAATGTATTTTAGGAGCCTGACTTGTGATTACAGAGTTGGCATGAGCTGGGAATAAGACTACTCAATGTGTGAGAAAAATCTGTATGCACAGACTTCAAGTTCACAATGGGTAGAAGGGAAATACAGAGACCTCTAAGGTCCTTAGAAGAGCAGGTTTCAATTCTGTGAGACCAATTATCAGAAAGCACTCAGAGTATAAGATGATAATGAAGTGCAAGGTTGAAGGTCACTTGAAATTGGGAAAAAGTTATGATGGAAACCTAAAGCCAATTGTGAATATTTTGGGATTAAATGAGTGTGGGGTGCTACAGAGACAGCTGAGGAGTGAGTGACAGAACAGAGATGGGAGGACAGAACAACACAAGGATTTAAGAAATATTGAAAATATTTTCCAATTTAATCTCCTACAAATTAGGGGCAAAATTAAAGTCTTGTTAAGGCAGTCATGTGTTTGACATGGAATAGGGGACCCTCATCCTTTCCAGTAGTATAAGAGTGCTTGGGGCCAAGTTAAGAGCAACCAAGGTCTGCGTGCAGAACCACTGCACTGGCAAACTGCAGAGGGTGTACTTTTAAGAAGCCATGATGAATGGTGGCTGATCAAAATAAGTGCAGAGACTTCAGATACTTTAAATTGTACTATTTCCAGTTGATGCTCCAGGTTTATGCAAATGATGCTCTGAGAGAGACAGTGTTAAAGAATTACTGGGGTGAAAAAGGTTTGGATCCTAGACAGACAATAATGTTTGCTGATTTGCAGTCTTCATAGATGACAGATATAAGAGGTTAAATGACTATCACATAGTTTGAGATCAAGAGTTGGATCTAGGGAAAAGTCAGCAATGAAAGCGGAGAATTTATAATTGAAAAGTGAAAGATAAAACTGTGAGAGTGGTTAGATACCAAGAAATGGAATGCAAAGCAGTAATAACTGTCGAAGAGGTAATGAAATAGAGGAGTAGCTAACAATGAAGAAAAAATAATGGTGTAAATGTTTAAGAGAAGTTGGGAAGAGTTTCAAAATGGAGTAATCAAAAATATCAACTACTCAGAATGTCACAGAGGAGTAAAAATAGAAAATAGTAAAATGAAGACAAGAAAATATGTCAAACATGTCAAATAAAGGCAAATCTTGCCTAGTCTAAAAAATAAATACTTGAAAATATTTGTAGGAAGGACTGTGGTAGAGAAAAAGATGAAATGAAGGTACAAAATTAGTGTGCAGAGGAAATGGATATAAGGGGTAGGGCTGACTTTGAAAAGTGGATATACTTTTTTTCTGAGATTAGTGTCTGGATGTAGGGGGAAAACAATGTAGAAAAAAGTTAGTCTTGAGAAAAATGAAGATGGCCTCTGTAATTAGTAGTCAAGGTTAACAACTGAGCATCCAGAATAAAATCTTGAGGCTACTGAAAAGGTTTGAAACAGATGTTATAGATAAAACAGATATTTTTAAAAAGACAGAACCAAATTAAAACCAAACATCAAGCATTCAGAAGTGATTAAACCAAGCAGATTGGTAGTTTAGAATTGAACATCGAAATGGAGTATAAATGATGAGATTCAAGGAAAGCAAAGTTAAATATGACTGAAGATGGAAAGGATTCTAGGATTTAAAAAAAGTGATATTCAAAACAGATGACAAAGAGGGTGAGGTTGACCATAAAGTTGTATTGATCCTGCTGCCTGGAAAGATGGTCCAGACTCTGAAAGGCATGGGATAATGAGAATTCAAAATAAATGGACAAAATAATGTTATCCCATGACAACGAGGATTCAAAATAGACAAAATAAATATATGATGAGGTGAAGTGGGATGGTGGTAATGAAGAGACTACAAGTCAGAGGTGGCTGTGAAGTGCTGACATTTTAAAGATGGTTGATGATCAAGGGGAAAGAAATTGAGGTGAGCTGATTTTTAAAGTTATTTAAAAATGTGGCAAATCCTTGAAAAGTGTAGCCAACTATGACCAGCAATAGCAGTCTCATTATGGTGTGTAAGAAAATGACTTTTATTGGTTCTACCTTATTTCTTAATGAAAATAAATGGAATGTAATTAATCTACCATGTTCATATCTGACCAATTTTTGTCTATTTAAAATAAATCCATCCTGAAAGGATAAAGTAAACTACTGACGTCCAAATGGATGTGATGAAGTTTCTGGAGTCCTTCTCTAGTGTAGAACATATGATAGATGCTCAAATAATGTAAATTGAATTGATGTATAAAAAGGAACTATGGCAATAGCAAGATGACTAGAATATCCCTGTAGTCTCTCACTTCTCATTTTAAGAATGCAAAGACAGATGACTGAAGAAAAATAGATGGAGGGATGGAGGGATAGAAGCGGGGAGAGCACAAGTGCACTTGCACATGAGTGTTAATAATGCTCGAGGCATCTTTGACAAACCTGGAGTCCCAAAATGACCTTGAAGAAGGTAACATACATATGGTTCCATGTGTCTGATAAGTGTTCTGAAAATATTTAAAACTGTACGTTTTAAAATAAACACTTAGCAAGACAAATTTCCTAATACACTTGTATTCTAATTTTATTAGTCTCCTCCTATAATTTTTGTCCCACTAATTTTACAAGTTCGTTTGCTGAAAATAGTACTGGGCTAGAGTCTAGAGGTTCTCTGTTGCTTTAGTCCTTTTAGCTCCTTGGTAGGACGAACTGGCTTCTGACAGGACAACTTTGTGTCCAAAACCCGAAAATCTTGAACAGCAATTTTGTTTGGCAGTGTATGTGTTTAACTTACCTCGCCATATGATTAACAAAGGCTTTATTACAGTTAGTGTTATATTTGCAAAAATTGCAGTGGATATATACTGAAAAGTGGCTTGCAAAATCTTTAATTTTGGAATGACATTCAATGCACTTGTGAACTCCCCGACGACACCTTATGGAGACAGAAAAAGGTGATAAAAATATATTGCAAAACAAAAATCATAAAGTCTTATATTTTATTAATAATTTGAATATTTAAATTAACATCTTTAAAAAGTCTTATAATTTGAAATTTTGCTTTGAAACAAGCTAAATTAAGTATAAGAAAATCTAACCCAGTTAATGTTTCCCTGCAATAAAAAGGATTTTGTTAACCCAGCTATGGTAAGATATAATCACAAAATAGGAAAATAATATAACAGATGACAATTATTAATTGAAATTCTGCCCAGTAGTTGTAAAATGGGCCTTATTATCTGCTTGGTCTTTATGCCAGATAAGTCATTGCTACGTAAATGTACAGGGAGTTTTGTGATACAGTAAATTATTCTGAGGTAAACAGAATATTTAAGAAGAAATTTATATTTATATAAGGAGGAAAACATGTTACCTTAAATTCTTCAAGGCAATGCTGATTTTATTCTTTCTGTTGCGTTGTTTCTTTTGCTTGGCAGAGGTTTTTGTTTTGTATTTAGCTGCTCCTCTACCTTGTTTACTTGCTTTAAGTTTACTTGCAGTGGATGCAGTTGCACGAGGTTTGCAGGCCTTAGTTTTGGAGGCCTTAGTTTTGCAGGCCTTCAGTTTGCATGGCCTGGATTTTCTCACCTTAGGTTTGATTGCATTAGATTTGCTTGTATTAGGTTTGGTAGGTTTTTCAGCAGTTGCAATTTTAGATCTTGGAGGTGAGACCTGAAGAGAAGAAGTGCTGGGAACACTACCAGGTGATGCAGTTGATGGTCTCGAATGAAGAGGCCCGATGGAAGCTCGAATAGTCACCTACAACAGTGAAGGCAATATACTTCTAGAAAATGAATCATCACACGAATGTTAAAAAGATCACTGCAAGCCTTCACATCACGGTCAACTGGTTTTTGACAAAGGTACCAAAACAATTCAGTGGAGTAAAAATAGTGTTATTAACAAATGGTGCTGGAACAATGAGATATCTACATGCAAGAGAGTGAATTTAGACCCTTACCTCACATTAGATAGAAAAATCAGCTCAATAGTTCTAAAAAGTACCTTTTTGTATCTGTTTGATATTTATCCCAGATAAGTGATAATCATGCAAATGTGCAAAGATTCTGTGATATGGTAAATTATATCAAAACAAACTTTTAATATTTAATGTTACATTAGTGTTGTATATCAGGAATGAAAGATATTACCTTAAGTTCTTCAAAGCTATGCTTTCTGTTTATTCTTTCTGTTGCATTGTTTCTTTTGCTTGTAAGAGGTTTTATAGCTTAAACTATAAAACTCTTAGAAGAAAACATAGGAGTAAATCTTCATGATCTTGGGTTAGGCAATGATTTCTTAAATATGACACCAAAAGCACAAGCAACCAAAAAAAACCAAACTGGATTTCATATACATTTAGAACTTTTGTGCTTCAAAGGGCACCATAAAGGAAGTGAAAAGATCATTTGCAAATCATATCTCTAGTAAAGGGATTTATATACAGAATTTACAAGAATTAACACAACTCACTAAGAACCCAATTTTAAAATGGGCAAATTATCTGAATTGGCATTTCTATAAATATGATATACAAATGACCAATAATATAGGATATTACCAATATCATATTACCAAGGAAATGCAAATCACAACTCCAGTGAGCTATCACTGCAAACCAACTGGAATGGCATTAAAAAAATAACAAATGCGACAAGGGTGTGGAAGAATTTCATTATTCATATATTGCTGGTGGGGAAGAACAATGATGCAGTAGTTTTAGAAAACAGTTTGGCAGCTCCTCAAAATGTTAAACATAAAAACTATCAATATAACACAGCAATTTCAGTACTAAGTATTCCACTCTTTGCAATTCTACACAAGAGAAATGAAAAACTATGTCCACACAAAAACTTGCACAGGAATGTTCTAAAATGAATTGCAATGATGTTTTCACAACTCTGAATATGCTAAAAAAACCACTGAGTTTTAGTTTAAATGGGTGAACTGTATATGATTCAATTGATATTACAAAAAGATCACTACAATATAAAAAGTTACATCATTATTTTGAAAATAAGTATAAATTATAACTAGGTCAGCCTCTTGTTTGCTCTAGATGGTCACACCAATCAAATGAAATTTAACTTGATCTTTACTTAATGCTGCAATATTAGTTTTACATTGATACTATTATAGATAGTATTTAGTATTCATATGTGTGTATATGTTAACACAGTTATTAAATTTTAGGAGTTAGGGCAAACCATATGAATTTCAAAAGAGCACCTTCAATTGCTATTTTATGCTCTGCTCTAGTTTCCATAAATATAAAGGGGAAAATTTAAATCTCAAAGCCTGAAACAATACTTCTGGAAAGGTCTCCATTTCTCCCTGGTAACTATACAACAAACAGCTCTTCAGTAAATGTGACCTGTTCTTTCTGAGGCTCCTCTGGGCAGGATTTTATGGTTTCAAAGGTTACTGTGGTGATTACATCAATTTACCATGTGACATGGAGAGTTTAGTAACATACAGAATTTCCTTAGAGGGAGATAATTTATCATTTTCAAGCCCTCATTCTGTATGCTTTAAACTTATACAGTGATATATCTAGCATTCAGAAAAGGAAAATATTCATTTATAACCACTGGTAAATAATGAAACAACTATTAGCTTTCACTTTAGTCATTTTACTATTTTATCTCAGGTATTTGAGAAGCTGTCAATGAGGAAGTTCTATGAAATGGATATGGTTTGACACCATATTAAAAACACTAAACTAAGAGTCAAGACTTGAGGTTAAATCTCTATACAATATCTTCCTAGTCGTGTGATGCTGAGTAAATAAGCTTTCTAAGCCTCATCTATAATATTGGAATAATACTTGTCTCATCTAATTCATTGGATTGCTACATGATTTAAATAACAGAACACATGAAAAATCACACTGAAAGCTTAATTTTAAAGTGCTTGAAGATATCAGTATCATCATTATTAATAATATGATATACTAGTTGTTACTATTCTTAGTAAGGGAAGATATGAAAGGGACTGCACTATTTACATTAGCACATCTAGTCCCAGCATAGAATGAACGGATATCAGGGAAGAATATTGGATAGCTTCTCTCTAGGTCTGCAGAGCATTACTTTACATTATTTCAGTTCATACAAATAGCAGACATATTCACATGAACAAGTAAATAGTCAAAGTCAAAGATAAATGTTTGTGAATGATTTCACTTTGGATTATACATACATCCACTGGAGTAAATGGTGAAGAGCTTACTACAGAAAGAAGGCAAAGAAGGAAAAGAAGATTTGTAGTCAAATGTGTGCTTGTTCATTTAAAACAGCAATGCTATCCAGAAGCAAAATTTACTTCTGTAAAACCAACTCAGTATAAACTCAGTAAAACCAACTTGAACATACTGTGGCATTTACGGCACCATGACAGATGCTGGGGACATAAAACTGAATAAAACATGATTCCTGACCCTAGAATCTAGCAGCTGAAACAGAAATATGCTGCTAACTGGAAGAGCTAAATGAAAACCAAACTACAGAATATTGAAACCCACTGCCTCAGACTACGATTAATTCAGTTGCATTCACTGTAAAGGAATGTGCTCCAATACAGCACATGTCAATCACCTTGAAAAACAAAGGATAACAGTTTTTCTTCCCAAGCACAATAATGATAAAACCTAAAGTTAAGATCTTAATGATGACCAGAAGTCAATTTAAACACTATGTTTAACAGATTAAGCCAGTAGTTTATTTCAATTATCCCATAAAATGTTAAAATACATTATATATAAAACTCACTTTTGTACCAGGAGGCAATCCTTCTAGCTCTTTAGGCTTTATAAATGTCCGATGCTGTGTCTTGTGATCCAGTTTCTCCTTGCAGGTCAAAAATTGTAGTCTGCATTTTGTACAACGGTGAACTCCTTTTTTCTGTTTACAAATAGTATTATAAATAATAATTTTCCACCACTTTGAATCCCAGGGCCTTAAATTTCTCTTAAATACTACAGCTAAATAATAGATAATAATTAATAAAATCAATATAATTTCCCATCATAAATAATACCAAATTTTTATTTAATTTTAAAAAAGCTCTAGCATAGGTATTTGGGTTTCAAAGTATTTATTACTATATAAGTTTTAAAAAATCACCATAAAATTACATCAAATAGGTTACAATGGGGCAAGTCCTATACCAGCTGTAATGTTTGGAAAGTTTTATAAAGGGTAAATTCAATTTTTTTTTTTTTAGATTAGGTTCGCTATTTTTGCCCATGGAACCGCAGGCTCACGTTGCCCGTGGTATCACAGACTCAAGCAATCCCCAGCCTCAGCTTCCCAGGTGGCTAGGATTATAGGCGCGTGCCACCATGCCCAGCTATTTTTTGGGACAAGGTCTTGCTGTGTTGTCCCTGGTGGGACTCGAACCGTGATGCCCAGACCCTGCCGTGACTCCATAAGCTGTCGCTTACAAGCATGAGCCACCATGCCCAGCTGCAAATTCAATTTTTGTTATGTTTATTTGCATCACAAGTTGGTAAAATAAATTAGATTTACTAAAATCAAACAGATTTAATCAGATCATATCAAGAAAGTTGTTATAGACATGGTGGTATAAAATAATGTTATTCAGTAGAACTTTCTACAGTGATATTAATGTCCTTCTATAGGTATACTGTCCAAGATATATTCACTAGTCACCATGCGGTTATTGAACAGATGAAATGTGGCAAAGGCAATGAAGAAAATAATTTTTCAATTTAGTTTAAAACGTTGGTCATTTCACTTCAGAAAGCATTTGCCTAGAGTTGAGATGGAGACATTAATCAACTATTAATCCCTTAGTTGAATTCAATTGTTGCATATCTCTCTGATGATGATGATGATGATGATAATGATTTTTATGCTTTTGTGTGTTTTTAATAATATGGTGTTTAACACTGAAAATGGTGATATATGCCAAGGATAAAAAAAATTGTATTGAATTACTATCTGCTTGACTGACTTGAGAGATTTTTGAGGTTAATTTTGACTGTAATTTTTGCCTTTAGACCTACTGACAGTGAAGAATATGACTGGTTAAAAGTTTAGTTTCTAAGTCAATTTTTGGCCCTGTCATTTATTCAAGAATGTAACATAGAGTAATGCAAGTTACTCTATAAAGTTTGATTTCCTCATCTATGAAGTGGAAATCACATACTTGCTTTGTA
Source organism: Uropsilus gracilis (assembly GCA_004024945.1). Classification (NCBI taxonomy): domain Eukaryota; kingdom Metazoa; phylum Chordata; class Mammalia; order Eulipotyphla; family Talpidae; genus Uropsilus; species Uropsilus gracilis. The sequence goes on along the minus strand of PVHY01007740.1, from coordinate 31,570 downwards.
GGGTAGTTGTATTAAAGAGGCTGATGCAAGCATAAGCATCAATCTATCACATAGCAAGTGATTAGTGCATGCTAATTACTTATTATTATAAAGATCTAATGTGAATATTTAACACATCTGAAATCCTTCACCCCTTCTTAAAAGTGTACAAACTGTATTGTTAGCTCCAATAATACATCTTTTTCAGGAAAGAGTTAAAACCAAAGCCTTCAACAATAATCAAATAAATCACAGATTCAACAATTCTTACTGTCAAAAGTCACACTAATAACTTAATTACAAGTTTGTAATTCTGCTCAGCTATATTTTTTAGTCTTTTGTGAATAAAAATAGACAGTGCAAGTAATTTGAAGTATGCCTGATGAGCCTTTTTATCACTAGATTCTCTCTATTGACTGCTGTCAACCTCTTAAGTACTTCAAGTTTGTATTTAAAAAATTGGCACCGATGTTGTGCCAGCAGTCCCCAAGACTACTCCCCACATTTGATGACTCAGTAGAAGGACTTAGAAGCTATTCTATGAACACAGAGCACAGTTAGTGAAGGAAAAAAGTTGCATGGGTGGAGTCTGGAGGATACCACGCATTAGTTTCCAAGTACCCTGTCCCAATGGAATTGCATAGGACATGCTAAATCCCCTAGCAACTAACTGCAGCACCATTCTTGAAGTGCTTTTTGCTATTGACTATCTGGTGGAATACTGTTGTAAAAACCCTAGAATAGAAATATTTTGCCAGAGGTTTTTAAAGATGAACTAGCATGCTAGGAAAAAGATATAAGCCTGTGGCACATACCAGTCATGATATAGGCGATCCTGAAAGTATTTGAACATCTACTTTCATGATTTTTTCCAATAACAACTACCACTTGATTTCATTATCTAATGACTGGGACTGAAAGCAATGTTAGCAGCAGTGCTGAATAAATTGGCCTTGACAATGCAATCAATAAGAAGAAAATAAAATGAACTGATCCGTGAGGAGGAAAACTTGATTACATAATCAGATTTAGTAAATTCATTGATTTCTGATTTTAACACATGTACCACTACTCCTTCAAACACACAAGGATGGGCTCACTAAGTATTCAGCCTAAGAAAAGATGTTCTAATTGTGTTAGAAAGAGCCAGCAAGCATGAGAATTTAAGGGAAAGGTACAAGCACCAATACTGGTATCCCAGAAATTACACAGTAGAAAGAAGTCCACTAGGAAAGAAGTTATAGTTTAGATATAATTCTTTGGAATAGCTCATGTATCTAATAACAAGTGTTGTTGCCATTTGCTTTGTCTACATTATATCCAAAAGACTATCCTGGGGTACTGATGGCAACCACATGTCTTATAATAATAAGCAGGATAGAAAGTGTAAATTAAGTTTGAAGAGAAAAATGAAAGCAGAAGACTATGAGTTTTTAATCTTACCTTTCTGAGACCAAACTTACCCTAGGCTCTGCAACTGATATCTACCCTCAAAATCATTCTCACTCTAAAATAGCCAACCTAAATATCCCATTCATCTGCTCTCTTCCCTTCCACTCTAGGATTCTAATTTCTACCTATCTTGAGAATGTTCATTAATGAGCCTTAGCACAGAAAATAGAGATGGAAAAGAAGTAAAAGTTTTGCAAGTAATTCAGGATAAATTGCAAATTAATTGCATCATTTGAAACAATTTTGCTTTCTTCTAGAACAAATCTAACCAATAGTCTAAGTTTTATGATACAGCAGGTCCTTTAATAATGTCATTTAATTTTAATATTAATGAGAAAAAAATTGATTGCCAGCCAGGGTCACTGTTGTGTGGAGTTTGCACATCCTCCCCGTGTCTACTTAAGTTTCCTCCCACAACCCCCAAATGTGTCTAAATTCTTCTAGTCTGAGTGAATGTGGGTGTGGGTATGCCCCATAGTGGAAGCAGGGCATCCAGGGTTGGTTCCTGCCTGGCACACTGAGCTCCTAGGATAGCCTCAGGCCACCTGTGATGCTAAACTGAAATGAATGAATGAATGAATGAATGTAAATGCTTCTTTATATTAGAAGTGTTGTAGGTGTTGATTTAGAAGTTTGGTGATGTTTTTGTAGCCAGAAATATAGTAATTGGTCTCAGGCAAAATTAGAGCTGTTAAATTGTTTCACTAAGGTCACAGATTCCAAGAACCTATCAATGACATCAAGTGAAGATTCACTGTATATAACTTCTCACTAAGATAAAATGAAAAAATAAGAACTGCTAAATCTCACCTGATGCTTCATGTAATGATTCATGTAGGGGGTTGCCATTCTACTAACTTTGAGGCAAAATGGACAAAGCAAGTTCTTAGTGTTTTCATGGGATGCTCTGAAATGAGTCTCTACATCAGAAAATATAGATGATCTATACTGGCAAACCTAGAAATATAAAGAAAGTTTAGTTGAACTTGAAAATTTATAACTGACATGCAATTACATGAAAGTAGCAACGATGAGTAATTTTTGAGGAACATTATGTACTGCTGATTCAGCTTTGCTGCTTTTGTATACAAAGATTCTGATTAATGAAGAAAATAATCTTTTGGAACACAGAAATGAAAACTTATCTTTCAAGGTCTATGGTTATATTCCTAAACATAACCAGATTCCCTTTTTAGAATTACTACCCCTTATCTTGAATTTTTTCAAACTCCAGTATCTCATCCTTTAAAGCTGTTACTGTTATATAAAATGGAGTATTCTCTTCTTAGGATTTTAAATAGCATCTATGCTATGCCAGAGGCAGTTTATTTTTATTTCATCATCTTATTAGGATCGACTTCAATTTCTCAAAAAACACTGGCCCCAAAGCATTTAGTTGAATTCTTCACAACAAACAGCATTTCCTATATTTCTGGCATGTCTATATTCTTCCCTGTAAGGTAAGAAAGTCCATGTTTGTCTTTTTCCAGCAGGACATTTTATTTGCTTAATACGGGGGTCATCAAACTATGGCCCATAGGCCATATCCAACCCACCAATCCCACAGACATGAGTTAAACTCAGGGTGTTTCCATTATTGAAGTGGGTCTTCAGTTTTACTAACTAGTTTTATTTAAATGGCCAAATAAAGCAAAAATTTAACACTAGTTCATGGGACATGAAAATCAAACACCTAAGTACATAATAAAATATACATGTACCTGGCAAATATATGGCATTTCACCGGGTTTATGAGTGTCCTTCATATGTTGTAAAAGAGTGTGCTCTGTCTCAAATGACAATTCACAGATTTTACAAATAGCTGAAAGTGGGGGGGAAAACATACCATTTTATGGACATATAAATAAAGATTCATTTTGTACATCTATAACAACAGCAACAATAAGTAATGATAATAGTAGTAGTGGTTGTGTTTCCCTCATTCTCATACCATCACTAGGACAGATACTACATTCAGCTTCACTTTTCAGATATGGAAGGTGACACATAGAAAGATTACGTAACATGCCTGAGATCTCAGAGTTATGTTAAAGAGGCTGGGATTTGAATCTAAACAAACTTCTAACTCTAATTTTAAGTATCATTTCAATTAATTTTTAAAACTCATTAGCTTGTTTTTATTCATAAATCATAAAAATAAAACAGAATAACCCACGGCCTGGAAAGCAGTTGTTAATGTAAAAAAACTAAACTGCTTGCAGTATCTTTTTTTCCTTCAACACTTTCGTTTTTGAGGTAACATTGGTTTATAGCACTGAATAATTTAGGGAATAGGATCATACCTCTTCAGATGCAGTTACTTTTCTAATTGGAGTATGAAGCAAGATCACTGATTTCATATTTGACAATCAGAGACTCTGAGATTTCTAATTAATCCCTTATGACATACAATGCATAGGCTACATGGCAAGGAAGGGTCTATTCACAAGTATTTTATTGAAAAGTTTATGTAAGTTAAAATTTCTTTATTCCACATAGCTTCCACTACCAAAATCAGGAATATTCAGGATTTCATGGAAGTTGTGACTTACTGGAAAACTCGTGTGGGGTGTGTGTACTCTCAATATGACACTGCAGCTGGAAAGGTGTGGGGTACTGGCGGTAGCAGTGCTGGCAGGTGGTGTGGTTTTCCCAGCTTTCACTATTCTGCTTCTCAAGTTCCAAATGGTGCTTCATGTGGTTCATAAACCTATAAATGATTGTCAGTAGGTAAAATACTCAGATTTATAACCAAAGAAAATCTCATACAAATAAGTTTCTGAACTTAAACGGTAAAAATATGTTTGTATAACTTAAAATTTTAGCATCTCCCAAGTCTTAATGCCTTCTAGGGAAGCATGCATGTAAATCATTATTTTCATGGAGTGGCTCAGTAAACATTTTTTCTTCACATTTTTATTTTAAAATAATCTATTAATGTAATGAATATGAAATACCATAATTTTGCTATAACTCTTCATCATTATTTTAGATTAAAATATTTTTTTCCTGGAGAAAAAGAGCAGATTTCATACCTTTGAAAATATTTACAATTAACATTTCAAAATATTTAAAGGACACACAGCTACAGAGTCATAAGAAATCTTTTGAAGGTCTTGAAATATACATAGATTTTAGCTGTTCAAAAGACAAATTATTAGGACTTTTAATTGTATTGGTTTCTAAATGCATGCAACATCCATTTTAGTCACTGTAAGAACCTCTTATTTAACGACTCTGGTTTACTGTCAGTTCAGATAGTTCACTTTAACTTGCAGACTGTGCCCTTTATAAAACTGTCATTGTAAGAAGGAACTATGTTCTTCAATGTCAGAAAGTACAAATACAAACAGGTATATCTATGTAAAAGGGCTTACTGAAACATTTTGCTGAGTTTCAAAGTCAAGTTATTCAATCATAATAACAATTTTAAGACTGGGTCAAAATATTAACACTTATTCACAGTCGGGCATGGTGGCTCGTGCCTGTAAGCTTCAACCTATGAAGCAGCTGGGGCTAGGGATCACAGTTCGAGTCTCACCTGGGGTCCTTAGCGAGACCTAGTTCCAAAAAAATAGCTGGGCGTGGTGGCGCCCACCTGTAATCCCAGCTACCTGGGAAGCTGAGACTGGGGATTGCTTGAGTCTGTGGTACCCTGGGCAACGAGAGCCTGTGGTTCCACAGGCAAAAATAGCGAGACCTAGTCTCAAAAAAACAAAAAAACACTTATTCACTATGATGCCCTGGTGTAAACAATCTTAGTACAACATCAGTCTAGGTAGTAATCACCATGGAAATGTAAACATCTATCTTTTCACACCTTCAAAGCACTATTATCCTTAGACTGGGTTATGGAACATCTTGACATAGATTATTTTCCCTCTCCTTTCATTTTAACATCATCTCTATTAAATCTACTTTAAAGAATTCTAGGTTTACCTAAACATTTATTTTTTTTAATTTTTATTTTTTTGAGACTAGGTCTCGCTATTTTTGCCTGTGGAACCGCAGGCTCACGTTGCCCGTGGTACTACAGGCTCAAGCAATCCCCAGTCTATGCTTCCCAGGTAGCTGGGATTACAGGCACATGCCACCATGCCCAGCTATACTTTTTTGGAACTAGGTCTCGCTATGTGGCCCCCCGCCCCCGTGGGACTCGAACCGCGATCCCTGGCCCTGACCGCAGCTTCCTAGGCTGCCACTTACAGGCATGTGCCACCATGCCTGGCCTCACCAAAACATTTCTATGTAAAGGTCTTGAGCCATTAAATTTTAAGTAACTTTTTGAGACATTATAACTTTAATAAAAACTATGTAATAATAATCTCTTGACCAAGTAGTTGGTTCTCAATTATTATACTGCCCTCATCAGCAGCTCATACTTCTCTGACCAGTAGATAGAAATCAGGAAAAAAGTATACCCCTCACACACCTAGTCTCAGTATAAATAGGCCTTTCTAGCTTTGGTGACAACCAATGTAGGAAGAAAATACTCTGAAATACGTTGACAGAGTAGAAATTTTGAGCCATTTACTTTCCACCATCTTCTAGACCATTAATTTGCAATCCTAGTTTTTACCACCACTAAGATAAAATGTTATTTACCACAAATAATATCTTTGGTTTTCCAGCATTTATTGTTGAGGTCTCATCTACTAAATAATATTTTAAAAATCCTACAAAATTCCTAGATCTCATAAAATTTCTAGATATTTTGGTATACAAAAATCTACAGTTTTTTGAAATGAAAACAAAAATTCACTTTTAATACTAAATGGATAATCTTAAGGAGAAAATTCAAAAAGATATTACTGAAAGAATTTTTAATTTTATATGCATATTAAATAACATTAAATAATAAGTAATCTAACAATGGACCAATTATCTGTTCATTATGCTAAATATATCAACATTTCTGATGTATTTTACTGTAAAAATGTTAAAAATATGAAAGTGACAGAATTTTATTGAAATATTGTTTCAGTGTTATATCTCAAAGCACAATTTCTCTTCTGTTAAGCTACTGGGATAGCAAAGAAAATAAAGATAAACTATTTACATCTGTAGCAATTCAATTTTTAAACAGAAATTGAAACAATCAGTTACATACCTAATATTATTTTTAAGAACTTTCAGGCAACTGAAGCATTTAAAGGTTGTGTAAGTCTTCTGGTCATCATCAACAGCTCCTTCATGTCTTCCATAGTAAAAGTCACTAACTAACATAATCAATTTTCCTTTCTCTTCATCACTACTGTTTTCAGTACTTGAAAGTTCTGCTTTTATCATATCCAAAAAATTATTTATCATGTCTGGACAACAACGCTGAAAGAGAAAATGATATAAACTTTATTTATATTTCTTTTAAAAATTAGATAAAGATGATTTTGCCAAATCCTTACTATACAAAAACATTTGACTGACATAAAAACATATAAGCTAAAAAGTCTTTCATAGATTTAATCACAAACAATGCTACATTAAATTTGCATTTTAGAGAAAATCACTTTCTCCAGGTATAGAAATATATATAACATGCTCTGATTTGCATATAAAATAGATGGGAAATAAGAGCATTTATGTGCACTTGTATATGCAGAAAGTCAGAGAAAATCCAAAATGAACTAATAAAAAGATTATTCCATTTGTGAATTGTACTGGGAACTAGGCAAATAAGAGATGGTGTAAGATTTCATAATTTATATATTTTATACTTTCTGAATTAAAACTTTCTGAATCACATGCTTGTATTACTCTCCAAATAAAATACAGAGAGCTTAAAAACTTAGCCTTTTCTTTCCTGCCTCCATCTATAATACAAAAGATGAAAGCATCAAGGATCTCTACATATTATTACTGAAAGCTTTTATAAGAAGTTACTTCTCATGCAAAACCAAAATCTGGTTATCAGAAGTTACACCAAAGGAGGTGGAAATAGTGACATATCAAATACAGCTTTCCCCAAGAATATATATGGATTATATCTGGATTTTATTTGGAATTATATTTGGAATTTTAGAGCACTCCTTTTCTTCCAATGCTTTCTGTAAAACACTGAATTTCAATGGAAAACTTTTCAATCTTGGAAATAGTAAGCAGTAACTTTTCCTAAGTAGTTTTTTTTTTTAAATCTTGCATTTTCCTTGTCCATTCTTTTCCACATACAATCTAGGTTAGTTTTTTCTGGCCTCCTTTCTCCCTCTCAGTCATTTATATTGGGCATGCAAGAATACCAATGAACTTTCTGGATACAGCTGTAATATCTACTAAAATATTTTAAATGGAATGTTACCTAAACTCATACTTCATTAGTCTCTGAATATCACCTAAAACTTAATTTCAAGAACTTTCTATACCAACAGGGAACTAGAATTAATTTATTACAACTACCCAAACTGCATCCTAAATTGAGTTGAAACTATCATTTCTTATGAAATGTACCACCATGAGGAGGTTACATTTGAATGTTGAAAAGTAAAGTTGCAAGACTAAGATTTTCATTGAGTACTGTGACATGCATATGGCTGCAAGGTAAAAAAGTAAAGTTAAAAAGGGGAATTTTAAGTTATATGAAAGATTAAGAACCCAAGAAAATGTCTGCTTTTTTCTTTGTTTTCCCCACTCTCCACCCTGAAAGTGTCTGCTTTTTAAGAAGTCTGAAGAATGGCACAACATAGTCAATAAAATATTATGATTAATGCATTATTTTTATTAAAAACTAAATCACACCATGCATAGGCAGCAGTGCTTATAAACTTTTTTGACATATAAACTTCTAAAATTTGATGATTGAAAAGGATTTAAAATCTTGTAAGAAGATAACATTATGAATATTAATTTTTACTTAAAAGTAAACAGAAACGAGATTCTTATCCAACTATCTGGAGACAAACTAGCATTCACTACATATCAATTCCTACTATTTTCAGAGATCTGTGAATATTTTTGAAAATCAAATTTTGAAAGTTTTACCTTCATGTGATATTTCAAAGGATCCAAAAGATTGAACTGAATATTGCACTTTGGACAAGATCTTAAAAAAGGTGTTTCAGTTTTTTGCTGAGGTGATGAGGTATTTGTACCTAAAATAAATTAAGAACTTTTATGACTCAAATCCTTTTTCAAGTCTTGAACAATCAGCAGAAGTAGCTTCTAAATTCATCACAATTCCAAAATTTACATATAAATAATATAATTTCTCCTTTATATTCAGATTTCATGCTTACCTTTAGATATCATAACCTGGGAGGAAGTCCCTGAAGAAGAGTTAATTGAAGACTGTGAAGCAGAAGCAATTATTTCAGTAACATCTTCGTTGGTTTTTCGCTTTTTTGCATTAACACTCTTTGCTCTAGAAGCAGGACGTTTTAAGAATGGCACAGCTTGGTCCAAACCTACAATGATTTAAATAGTGAGAAAGGTGTTTGTTAACATTTGTTACTAAACATTTGTTACTAAAATGGGCTTACATTTAAAGTTAAGTAAACATACTTTATGAGCTAAATTAAAGGAGATATAATTAAAGTATATCTACAAATTACAAAAATAATGAACAAAATGTGTATGTCTGACAGTTAGAGGATGCACAAATAGTAAATATGAACTACACATATTTGAACAATTCATGAAATAAAATTTTTGTGCAAGAAAATTCTAAGGGTTTTTTAAAAAATGTAGATAACATGAAAGAGGCAGGTCCAAAAAAGTCTCAAACAAAAACAGAAAAAAAAAAAGCACAGAGAATAAGCTCAGTTCCTAGAAGTGGATTTATATTTAGATACTCAAATACATTTAAATTTGTAAACAAAAATAATTTGTATTCCAAAAATTTAGAGAAACTCTTTAAGATACTTAAATCGGGCTGGGCATGGAGGTGCATGCCTTTAATCGCAGCCTATGGAGCGAGACCAGGACTAGGAATTACTTGAGTCCACGAGTTCAAGACCCTCCTGGGGCAACATAGTGAGACCTAGTCCCCCCCAAAATAATAGCTGGGTATGGTGGTGTGTGCCTGTAATCCTAGCTACCTAGGAAGCTGAGGCTGAGGATCACTTGAGTTTATGGTACAACAGACAATGTGCCTCCAGGCAAAATAGCAAGATCTAGTCTCAAAAAAAAAATAATACTTAAACAAATCACTTTAAGACATCTAATGGGAAACTCAAGTTGGTTCTTTTTCCACGTAACCTGACAGGTAGTTTAGACCATCTGATTTATTCTCTACGTAAGATACAAGCAACTAATCTTGAATAAGTTATATGAACTCATTTGTATGAAAAGGTTTGGAGTTAGTATAAAACTATGTTGCCCTGAGTCTAATGGGTCTGTTTTAGAGACTACAGACTAAGTCACATAGAGAAAAACTCTTCCTTTAATTATTTTCAAAATGGGATTCTTACATAAAATTTTGTTTGAATAGTGATTTCATTGCTAAAATAGTTTTGCATTTAAAGGAGTATGTATTTCAGGGCATGTGCAAGAGGAGAGGGGTTTAATATAAGCAGATTCTGCAAACAGTCTTTTAAGAATAGCACACTGTTGTATATTGGTGACAAATATTCTAAGATGGCACATCATACTTCAATGCTCTCTATTGTTGACTAGTAAGAGAAGAGTAAAACAGATAAATGCCAGGAAAATAGGAGTGTTATATTAATGGGTTCCTCTGTAAAATGTTTCAGTCTTTGAGACAACACAGTAATGATTTTTTCATCTTCAAAGTACAAAATTATTGATGGCTATACTGCAGGCACCTATAACTAATTTATTTGACTGCTACTAATGTGCTTCTGAGATTGTAGGTTACTTGATCAACAAGAGTACTGGTAATCTGGACTAGGCAACTGATTACCTAGTGGATTGTACAGTAATAATATGACTTTTATATATAATTTTTTTTTTGGAGAGTAGGTCTCGCTAATTTTGCCCGTGGAACCGCAGGCTCTTGTTGCCCGGGGTACAGACTCAAGCAATCCCAGCCTCAGCTTCCCAGATAGCTGGGATTACAGGCGCACGCCACCACGCCCAGCTATTTTTTTGGAACTAGGTCTTACTACGGGCCCCAGGTGGGACTCGAACCACGATCCCTAGCCCCGGCCGCTTCGACTTTTATATATAATTTTTAAAAGTACAAAGAAATGTTTAAATTAAATTAAATCTCTCTGAGCTCAGCTGTTTCAAATGCTTGCCTTATAACTTATTTTTCTCTGCTGCCTTTGGCCTTTGCTGCTTACCATTCTTGACAGTGCTAATAAAAATCCTATTCTCATTCTTCAAAATCAAGTTCAGCTCTAAGCTTTCTCCAAAAGCCTGTAATCATCTTGACAGAAATGCACTTATCATGCTTCCGGACATAAAGTTTCACAATAATCATTCTAATATCTAACATTCTAACAACTAACTGTTCATTGTTAGGTCCTCTAAAGCTTTAATGCGTTTTTTTCCCTTCTCCCATTTGAGCCTCAAAAAGCTCTGAGATAAACAAAAGAACTGAAATTATATTTCCAAATGCCTGATTTCAAAAATGGAGAAAAATATTTAAATATGAGAAAAATGGAAGCGTAAAAAGGTTAGGTGACTTGATAAAAGCTACAAAAATCTTTAGAACCTATGTTTTATTAATCAACTATAATTCTACTTAAATTGCCAGGGGCAAGACACTCTCTGCAGCAGAGCAACTTGTCTTTACCCACTACAAGTTTCAAAAATTCAGACTTTTTCTGTGACTGAGATGATTTTTAATTAAATCAAACTTCAGACAAATGTTTTAGCTCTCCATTTATTTTGGTTCTTGATTATTTTACTAAATAAAGGACACTTAGGTAAATATCAAACCAAGTATTATCAAAAAGGGGAAAACATTTTGCACATGTATTATTTTAAATTTCTTTCTGTTTTGGCTTAGTAAACATATACTTAATTTGTTAGTAAACAATTTAAACAGTCAAAAAATTTTGTATACCTCCTTCCACTTAGTGGAATACATCAAATATGCTACTGTGTTAGCATAAATATGCTAATATACTAGCATATTTGATTATAGGGATCTTTTCAGCTTGATAAAATTCATGGCATATGCATTTATGACAGATTAATGAAGAAATGTGTTATAGTATACAAATAACTCTAATTCTTCTATTGTTACTTTCATTTCCTCCACAGATATTTACTATATGCAAATCATTACTTCTTTAGTACTATCATTTTATAAGACTATTCTGCAATCCTATTTAACTAACCATATTTATTATTATATCATTGTTTGCCTAGAAAGACACTAGCCTATTAAGAAATCAACTAAAACCATGTACTTTTCCTCATATGAATGGCCTTCCAAATAATTTAAATATTTTTAAATCATAATATTAGGATACCAGGGGACTTCTTGATTCACAGAAATTCACATTTCCTCTCATGGTTGGTTCCAAGTGAGAATGAATTAAAAGAATACATGCTAGTCAATTTAATAGAAAGAAATAAAATAGACTATTATTAAGTAGAATTTTATAGGATCTCACCCAAGAAAGGCATTTCAGAACTATTAGCATCCATCTTACAGTATATGAAAAACTTACAGTATATGAAAATTTTTTCCTCATTTATAGTTCAATGAAAAAAGAGAAACAGATATCTGTGCATAACATGAGTCCTGATCTTCTACAAATATTTGCACTTAAAAAAAAGTACCAGTCATTCTCAAAATAGTTTTTTAATAAGAGTATTCAAATAAAAGTAATACATCACCCTCTTTTCCTAGGTGATAATTCTGATCAATTAAGTAACCACCATTACAGAGAGCAGATACATTCTTAAAGTATGAGCTCAAACTAGACATTCATTACATATTTGAACTCAACAAATCTCTTTTTATGATATTTGTAAAAAGTACTAAACCAAACCTTCTATATAAATAGATGATCTCTCTTGGGACAGTGAACTTGAAGAATCCTGGGTCAAGTCAAATAGTAAGTCTGAAGAATCATCTGAAGAATCAACTTGTGATAAAGTCCGTGTAAAATCCTGTAAAAAGTTGTAATTATTTTGTTTCATATACTTCTATAAAGGAAAATCTGTCAATTTTATCAAGTTAACCTTAATAATTAAATTACTCAAGTTATAAAACACAGAGATAACTATTACTCTGTTAAATTTAGTCTTGATTGGGTTGGGGCATATAACAATCTCAGGCATTTTTGTAATATTCCTAGAAATCGAAAGTTAGCTAGAAATAAAAAATTCAAATAAAAAATAATGATGACATTATTAGCAAAATAGGTTACAGTTTGGTAAAACACTTTTGTGAGGAAATTTAGCAGCACCTATCAAGAACTCTAAAGTTCATATCCTTTGTGTGAATTATCCAGTACTCTGCTAAGAATTTAAATTAGGAAGTAACAATCTTTAGTGGAGGATTATTTATAATAGCAAGAAATAAAAACCTGTCAAATAATGGAAGAATAGTACAATGAGTCCAATAACAATCATGCAACATTATGTTTTTGAGAAATACCCAATGACAATTTTTTTTTCTCATATATAGTTCAATGAAAAAAGTGAAACAGATGTCTGTGCGTAAGACATAGTCCTGATTTTCTACAAATATTTGCACTTAAAAAAATCACCAGTCATTCCCAAAATAGTTTTGTAACAGAAAAGCATCCAAATAAAAGTAATACATCAAACTCTTTTCCTAGGTGATGACTGTGATCAATTAAGTAACCACCATTACAGACAGCAGATATTTTTAAGTAATTTCTTAAAATTATTCTTCATCTGGGAATGTTTTTACATGCATAAAATAGTTCAGGAGAATATCAAATATAGAGCTAAGGTACAACAGGCAATAGACTGGGATTCAGAAGATCTGTCTGTTTAACTAAGGCACTTTTGACAAGTGACTTCTGAGATTGCAGTTACTTGGCTTACCAACTGAAATAATGGCCATCCTTTATGGTCTATTTAAAATGTACTTGCCTCTTTCACAGTGTATATATTTTATCAAGTGTAACAGTATTAATAAAAACCTGAAAAATACAAATATGGTTAGGGAAGGGTCCCAGTACTACCCTAGTTTGTTAATGACGGTGAAACTGGAATTAGAACTCAGGTCAGCCTGATGACAAAACCTGTGCCCTTAAGCTATATCACACCAGGAGATAACAAAATCAGTACTGAATTATTACTTCTTTAAGGATATTCTTAAGTGAAAGTGAATTTTTTCTACTGCCAGTTTGGTGATCATCAATGCAGAAACTACTAGTTCAGTTTGCTGTCACTGCCTTGATTCATATTAATGCATCAGTAGTTTTACTCTCCATTGCTTTTTTATCACCAGTGCAAATGTTGACAGAAAGAAAAGGGCAATTTTTTTAGTGTTGTTATGACAATAGTTTTAATTCCATATACCCCAGAAAGAGGTCTACTGCTCTAAGGCAATGCTTCAATTTTTAAGAGCACATACTTATACATAGGATTAGAAGATAGATGATAGATAGATAGATAGATAGATAGATAGATGGTATATAGATAGATAGATAGATACATAGATAGATAGATAGATAGATAGATAGATAGATAGATAGATAGATAGATAGATAGATAGATATTTAAAATTCTGGGCCAACTGAATTGAAATCTAGACTATCATTTACAAGCTATGTGACCTTGATTATATTATTTAGCTTCTCTGAACCTCAGTTTTCTCAGCTATATAATGGGGAAAATAATTATATCTACCTCATGGGAAAGTTATAAGAATTAAATTAACTTATATGCTGCATTTAATACATTTACCCATATTAACTATGGCATAGTTTTCAATATTATACCTATTTAATTTAGGCATTTATTTATTTGTTTGTTAGTTTAATAGTAAGCTATCGCAGCTATTATATTGGGTATTGGCTGAGTTATCATAAAGATTGTGACATTTTCTGAAAGTGATTATGTTTCTACTGGTGTGGTGACTAGCTATGACAGTCCACAATCCTATTTGTTATACTATCCAATGTGTCCCTGAGCTGACCACAGTTTCAGAAACACTTACAGTTTTAGGCAAATGATGAACAATAACAGAGCTATGTGAAGATTTAGGTTCAGGATGAAATCTAGACAACGCAGTCCCTGTATCTGATGTTGGGTCTTTGTTGGGTTGACTTGCAGGCTTGACTGCATCAGTAGGACCTGCATTTTAAAAATAACAAAATTTATTAAATACATTTCTGTACAACCAATTCTGTCGGACTATTACACTTTAAAATTAAAATAGTGTAATAAGACTGTACCTTGACTGAGTGTCTCCTTCTTTATTCCCTTTGAAGATGAACTGGAGTTACCTCTGTTCAATATATCTATAAAAATCATATTTAAAATTGTCATTTCAATGAAATATATATTACAATAATAAAACTCCAAAAATATCTCTGTATATGATCAATAATTGAAATATATTTTTTTTCTTATGGTAACAGGTTTAAAGACACAGACAAACTGATTGTATTATGTGTGTTATTCCTGAGTTCTGAAAGGGACATTGCATATATACCAAAGACTACTGACTAAATTATTAGTTTACTAGAGTATTTCAAATCCTTTATTATGCCCAAAGCCAATTTGAACCTAACATGACCATCTGCATCAGTTTTAGATGCTCACTCTTGCAGCCAAGTGAATGAGCAAACTTTTGGTTATTGTGGACTCAAAGGTAAGTTTGGAAAAGTAAAAATTTTTCCAAAATTACTAATCAAGAAAAGATACAGTAAAAATCCATTAAAACCTTAAAAAAATTTCTTCTTGTTTCCCCTCCTTTCTACTAACGATTATATCTCATAAAAGGTCACACAAAAAGAGGGTTTTGATAATGGAATTGCAGTGCTAAATACCACAGATGTTTCATAAGAGAAGAATCTGCTCAAATTCGATATTATTCTGATTCAGAAATTCAAGCTAAGTATTTACGCAAGCCATTAGAGAGCGATTTCTTTAATACGTTTTGGTGACTACAGCCTTTCAAACACAAGTTTTTACTCACCTCTACTTCCTTCATGGTGGTTCTATATATTTAGTTCTTATTCCATATACTAAAATATTTTATGGCTCACACATAAAACATTAATAAAGCTATTTAAGTTCTGAGATAATTTAGAAAAGAAATCCCACTGGGGTTAATATTTGTTTTGAGAATCATATAAAACTAACGTTTTTCTAGTTGAGTACTATTAGGTCATCTAAAACTGATATAAATCATGCTGAATTATCATGATTTCCAATAAGATGATTTAAATAATAATTTTGAAATATATTAATATTTCAGGATGAAAATAACCACAGTGATTATGAAGCAATAATTAAGAGACTGTAATGTTCAGCTTCACTTTCAGCAACAGGCCAACATAGCTAATTCATTTTATAATTGAAGTACTCTACTTAGAATACTACTACTAAGTAGTACTTAGTAGTACTCTTAGTACTACTAAGTACTATACTCAGAATCTCTCAACTTGTCACAGTAAATGATAATGAATAGATTATTTTATGCAACCCCTCACCTCCAAACCCTTACAGAACAAGGACATATTAGTTCAGATTTTTCCATTGAAAACAACATCTTATAAAACTTTGCTGAAAGTAAATGATTACTTGAAATGGCTGGTTTTGAACTTGATATCTCTCCAACAAAGATCAGCTCATCATCCTCTTCATCCTGAATTTCTTCTACTTTCTTCTGCCATGGTTCCAACTCTTCTTCTTCACATTCCATGAAGAGTTCTGCCATTTTTGAATTACCTAATTATCAAATTAGGAAGAAGTAAATCTTACGGATTTTTGTATGTATATAGTTTTTTTTTTTTTGTATGTTAGTATGACATTTAAGATATACCTTAACAATCCCAGTAGTAATTACTGAATTGGCACTTGTAGTCTGTGTATGGTAGCAAAATTAACTTTTACTTTCAATAGTGAAGATCTTAACTAGTAAAATTAAGTTAGTAGTTAGATAATAGATGAAAACGGTCATTTGCAGTGGCCAATAAATTTTAGGAACAAGCAAAGTCAATCAAAGTGAGTCTCAGTTTCATGACCAGAGTATGATTACTTATATAAAAAGAATTGTACCTATTATCTGAATAAAACCCAAACATCTGTATTAATAAAATGAAGACAAACTAAGAATAAGAGGTGACAGATATCAGATATACTAGAAAAATTTAACCAGATTCAGGGATATGAGCACTGAAGAAAGCAGGGATAAAAACAGGAATTACATGAGGTTTGTTCTATCCAAGAACTGATTAGACATTTCTCACCTGAAGAAACTAAGCAATGAACATGCTGGTAATACTACCAGCCTGCAAGTGCTGAACAAGCACAGAGAACTCCTTGGAAGCACTTTAGTGCCTCATTCTTAAATATCCATATTTAAGAATATGGATATTGTCCACTGACAAGCAATGTGCACCAGAAATAAGACTATAACCTTCAACGTGAAAGACCAAAGCTATGTAACATATTAGAAGCATTTTTTAGAGTGATAAGAATTTTGTAAAAAGTAGCATTCATAAAACAAAAAGATGAAAATTAACCAAAATTCAATAAAAAATGTCAAATATCCATGATGAGTAAATGCCTCATAAATAGAATTAAAAGACAAATATAGAAGACAAGATTGTTAGAAAATCAATTTCAAAGAGACAACAATATAGAAAAAGAAGAGAGGATGTGATTAAAGGAAAATGCAAGAAAAATTTCTGGTTCTATGGAAGCTAAATCACCAGATTAAAAGGGCACACCAGCATCCAGAACAATCTAACAACTTAAGAGAAACTTACAGTAGAAGGGTATATTATGAAATTTCAGAATTCTGAAGAGAAAGAGAATATCCTAAAATCAGAGGACAGAGCTGGGTGTGGTGGCATGTGCCTGTAATCCAAGTGCTGGGAGGCAAGAGGCCTGGGATTGCTTGAGTTCACGGACTCGAGACTACGCCAGGCAACATAGCAAGACTTGGTCTTGAAAAAGCAGTCAGGTGTGTGGGCAGATGCCTGTAATCCCAGCTACTTGGGAGGCTGACACTGGGGATCACTTGAGTCTGAGGGACCAGGACCACCCCAGGCAACATAATGAGAGCTATTCCCAAAATAAATAAATAAATGAATGAATAAATGAATATATAAATACATCAGAGGAGAGAGCGAGAGCTTTTAAAGATCTTAGTAAAAATAATTTTCAATTTAGCATTCTATACCCAGTCAAGGTCTTCATCAAGCAGAAGGTACATATGAAGACAAAGGAAAATCCCAAGATGATAGTTGTTCAGTAGGTCTAGAGAACACTAGTCAATGTTTCTAAGATTTCTCTCTCTCTCTCTCTCTCGTGTGCATACACACATACTCACATATTAAAAATTAAATTGTTAGATCACTTGACAACTTTTACTGTTTAAAAAATGAAGAGACTACAGAATGACAGAATGATGTGAGAAGACTTAGCTATAGATTTCAATAAAATTGAGCAAATTTAGAAATGAAAATTTTAAATTATCAGATACATAAAAGAAAAAAGGAAATATATCCATGCCATGGTTAATAGCATAATACTATGCTCATGTATAGTCTTGTTTTTTAATAGGAAGATAATTAAAATTAATGAGTCAAGAGACAGCAGTATGTATGAATTTTAAAATTTTAGAAGTATGGAAATAATTACTAGAAAAACAGATAAACCATTGAAAGTGAAAGTCAGACAGTATTAAAGCCCCAAAACACATGCACATGCACACCCCTTTCTCTTCCTTGTATTTCAAGAAATGGGTTGTTATGCAAATTGAAGTCTTTTCATATTATTTGTCTTTATAAAACTATGTATGTATTATTCTGGTTAAAAATATTGAGAAAGGGCCTAGATTAAAATAATAGCAATGGATGTGGATACAAACGTTGCTTTGTGTAAGATGTGGATTGTGGAACAACTAAAATAATAAAATTAAGAAATGAACCCAAGGTTTGGTTTAGACAATGATGATTTCTTTTAGATAATATCTGTAATTTATCTTTTAAATGCAGTAATTTCTAAAGGCAAATTTACTACATTAAAATAATGTTCTGTTTTTGACTCAAAATTGAAAAGTACAATGTCAAAACAATGATGTGGTAACATCAACATCAACATACAATAGGTAAACACTGATGAATCAGCACCATTCTTTAAAACAATTTTAAATTAATTTCACCATTTAAAAAGGTATGCTAAAATAATTTCTTGGTATGATGTTGTTTAATGTTTAGTAATCAACTAACCATAAAAACAAAACAAAAAAAATCTTCCCATATTCCCAAATATAAGCAATTTTATAAACAGATCCTTCTCTTTTCTATACTATACTTTTAAATATACATTCTCCAAGTTAAATTAAAAATATAATTCACAGATTAGTATTTGAATATTCTGAATACGTGAAAACATCATCCTCATTGTGTCAGTAGGAGCCATGCTTTGCAGTGTCTGTTCCACCTAATACATACTTCCTCATCTTATACTGTTTACATTATTTGAGTAGAGTAGGAAGAGTATGAACTTGATATCAAATTGAATCATTCAAATCTATATCACACACTTTTAAATCATGCAACTCTGAGAAATTACTTGAATCTTTTTTTACTTCTACTATGGGTAAACTATCTACCTAATAGAAATGATAATGTAGATTCAGGAAAATGCCATACCCAAATTATATACACAACTTCAAGTAGATACCCAAAAAAATACCAATTCTCTGACTCTTCCCAACTCAAGGTTCAATTAAAGTTTCCTCAATAAAACATTAGATATTGTTTTTCTTCCACCTTTTTTTTTTAACTTATATAGATAGCTAGTCTTCTGCCATGCAATTCTTAACTGAAACTATTCACTATTTCATAATGTACCTTAACTGTACATGTCTGACCCCCAAGCAAGTACATCAAGAATGAACCACAAATTTTTTTTATTGTTTATATTTTCTTCTAAACACATTAGTCTACTGGACACAGTAGGAACTTGACACATGATAATCTGAGAGCTAAAAAATACACAATTAGGGAATGCCAAATTCTCAACAATGAGAATCCATGTATACTGGCAATTTTTTTTAAAATCACTTTTATCTATGCTGATATCATGATCATGATACCATATGGTCAATTAGGGTCTCACTCATTCTTTTTACATGGGTACTCTGCCACTGTCAATATATTCAAGAAAGCTTGTTGAGTAGAAAATTTTTGAAGGCACATAATATTACATATAGTATGATCTTATTTTGAAATACTTTTTATATACGCATAAAATAAAGTTTGTAGATTATGTACACCAAACCAGTGACAATTGTTATCTTTGGAGATGAGGAAGATACTTCATTTCTACTTAACTGACATTTTTACTGTATACTGTTCTTTTTTTACCTTAATAAAAACTTTAAAATAAATTTCACTCTTTTTGTTGAGAAAAAATATGGTCACTTCGGTGTCTTTTACCTTTTCTCATGAAGCAAAGTTATCAGTACAAAAGCCATGAGCCAAAACCAAGTGTAGTGATGATACTCACTTTTTGGTTGAAAGGAACTGTTGCTGTCCATCAAGTTGCAGAATCACCTAAATACCAACATATGACATCAATCATTTTTATAAGTCATTTTAAGTAACTTAAATATTGAAACATCAAATTTGGGATTCAGAAATCTTTGGGTTTTGATCTCCAGTAAACTTACCATGTGACTTCAGACAAGGTAACAAATTAGGTGTTAGTTTTCTGCCCTATAAAATAAAGATACTACTAGGGTGTATTTGTTCAATTAAATGTACACACATTTAATCTTTTTGTCCTACAAAAAACTTAACTCTTGAGTGTGATATGTTTGCTATATACATGTAACTCACATTCCATAAGTGGTTACTCCTGAATGAATTAAGTATATAGAATGTTGAGTATATTAAATATAGTACTTGAAGTCGATGAGTTATTAAATTATAGATAATTTTAGAAAGGTATTCTTTTGTAAAAGTGAGTAATCATTTTGTAGTATATTTTTGGAAACCTGAATTTTGAAATGCTAAGTGACATTAATCTTTAACTTCTATTCTTCATATTTCAGAGATAAATATAATTATTATTATGAGAAACACGTAAAGAGTTTTTTAGGTTATATACTTTTTGCTTATTAATGTTAATCAATGAACAGAAAGTTGGTTGGGTAAATTTCATTGTAGATTAATTTATAAGTAGTCATTGCCTTCTGTGCTCAAAGTAATGTGCTCTGTCCTAGAGGAAAAATAAGATAAATAAGTCATAGTTCTGCCTTCAAAATTTTAGAGTTTATATGTCCATGGTTCTTTGGGCTTTCAAAATAAAAGCTACATTAAGCATTATCAAATAAACATATGAGTGGGTTTCTTTAAAACAGATATTGTATCATGATTCACAAGCACATACCACAGTTTTTACATAAAATAGATACATTCAAAATGATTCTGTCATAAAAGGAAAAAAGTTAAAAAATGAGATCAGAAATCTAAAACATTAGGATAAACATTTGAGAGTTCACATACATTTTTATCCTCATACTGGCAAAAAGAAGCTTTATTTTTTCCAATTCAAAATCATGTAGACTGAATTAGATTTAGCGAATAAAAGCACTTTAACTTCAGAAGAGTAAGAATCTCTAGTGAATTCTGTACTTAGATAAATTTTCTAAGTTCTGAGGTTTGACTATTCAAATCTCTCTAGCTCAATTATTTGTGTAGTGACTGCTTATCCTTAAACTAAAATTAAGGCAATGTGTTTGCCAAGTACATAAATATGTGAAAAGTTTAACTTAACATTAGGGGTCTAATTGCTACTAAGAAGACAAAATATTTTTAAGAGTACATAGCTATATGTGTATAATCTATATGACTTAGTAGAACACTTCTAATAAAAGACCATATAAAATATCTATTGACACAAATATACTAAAATTAGTACTTACTGTACAAGTATTCTATATAAACCATTCACATCCACTGCCTCTGAGAAAACAGGTGGTTCTTTAGACCTACAGCAGTCACACCAAGAAGCCTCAATAAGTACATATATGAACACTAAAAATTAGAAGTCCTCACATTCTATTTCTTCTGTCTAAAGCTGTGTATTCCAATAAAGTAGTAAAGCCCCCTAAAACTGTCACTACAAAATACTCTCAAGTTATCACTTCAGAATTTTGGTGACAACACAAGGAATGCTATGGGAGATTGTCATCTATCAGAGAAATGGAATCTCCAGAAAGATATACAGAGAGAAACTTACAGATCTTTTAATGGCGACTCTAAAAGATCTCTACCTTCTGCAAGTCAGAGTCAGTCCCAAAATTGGCAGAAGAGGAAAGAACCATCTACTTCAGGTAGTATCATGTAGAGATACCATGCCTAGGTTTAAAACACTTTTCCTACAAAGAGAAAAATAAATTCCAAGTAGCTCACTAATAAAAGATCTTTAGAACTCCACTCATCCCATTTTTGAGACTGGCTGTATAAATGTAATCACTATTTAGATTTTTTTTGGTTTCAGTTTTTTATATATCTAAAATACAACTCTTTCATGAGTTCATTCTACAAAAATTAAAAAAAAAATAATGGCTACATATTATGCCCACGAGCACGGGTGTAAAAAAAAAAAAGACAAATAGTAACAAGTATTGGCAAGGATATGGAGAAATTGAAACCCTCAAACACTGGTGGGAACATAAAATGGTACAGACACTGTGGAAAACACTTTGGCAGGTTCTCAGAGTTAAGCATCATTACCATTTGACCCAGCAATTCCACTCTTAGTAAGAGAACACTGAATATATGTACACACAAAAACTGGTACATGAATGCTGTAGTGGTTGCTTAGGGCTGGAAGGGTTGGGGGGGGGAATGGAAAGTTACTCCTAATGAGTATGGGGTTTCTTTTGGGGATAATGAAAATGTTCAGAAATTGATTATGGTGATGATTATACAACTGTGAATATACTAAATCATTAACTTTGCACATCAAATTGGTGAACTATATATTGTGTTACTTGTATGTTAATAAAGCTTTAAGAAAATAATAAGCTGATAGGATATAAGCCTGAGGTGATGGAGTCACTTATGTAGAGAAAGTGCTAAGAAGTCAACAAGACAATAGCAAAGTCCTGAGTTTCTGGTGTAGAATGAGAGGATAGGATAAGGAGACATTTACATTCTGATGACACCACTTAAACACCTAAAGCTAGTCATGCTTGCAGCAAATTCATTATTATGACTTTTCAGTTATGAGGGAAAATAATTGCTCACTTCTAATCTACTTTGAGCTAGGTTTCTGGTACTTGCATTCAAGAGTAATGATACACTTAAATTTTTCAAACTAACAGATCTCGGGAAAATAGATATATTCCAGATGGTGCAAGAGAGCTATGAAACAATATAATTCTGTATTTCAGTTTTGCTATGTAAAAAAATCAAGCATACACTTGGGAAACATCTGGATGATTACCTTATAACTAAGTTCAGTCAAGTAATTTCAGTACTCATGTTTTTAATTTGTGATGTAATTGACATGTAACATTCATTTTAGGGATACAATAACAATCTGATATATGCATACGTATGTATATATTTTGTATCACATTCATTGATGAATGATTTTTTCCATGTCTTGGGTATTTTAATTAATGCTGCAATAAACATGGGGGTATACATATCTTTGAGTGTTTTAATTTATTTTGGATAAAGACCTAGACGTGAAATTGCTGGATCATAATGGTACTCATGTTTTTGTGTGTATTTACTATCACAGTGTCTATCTAGTACTATCACTTTTACTGCTACAGATTAATAATTAAAGAGCAGAGGAAGAGAAAACCTAAATGATGCATTTGAATTAAATGAAGGTTAGATATAGAAATAAAGGCATTAGAAGGGCTCAAATAGAAAAACCTTGCTATTGTTTACACAGGAATGGGTTATAGGCATGAAAAACTCAAAAGTAATAACTTTGTTTCATCAAAATATATTATTCATTCAGCGTATTAAAGTTCATTCAAATGGCTTTAACTTTGTGATTCTGTTTATTTTTTTATGGTATGTAACATTTTAACTAGGAGAGTATCTGGAAAAGTCTTCTTATAATTGATAAAGTACTCAAATCTAAGAAACAATGTATTATACCTTGGTTCTTTAGACAGTTTCACTGGCACCTAATCAATCTAAACTCCCAAATAAGTATTTTGGGAACAAGTCACATATAATTTATATGAACAACAGGGGCTCACCCATCCTTTTTTGGTCCAAGAAGTTTTTATATTGTGGAAACTATTTTTTTAAACCCAAAGAGATAGGCCGGGTATGGTGGCCCATGCCTGTAAACAGCAGCCTAGGAAGCCATGGCAGGGACCAGGGATCGCGATTCAAGTCCCGCTTGGGGCAACATAGCAAGACCTAGTTCCAAAAAAATAGCTGGGTGTGGTGGCATACGCCTGTAATCCCAGCTATCTGGGAAGCTGAAGCTGGGGATTGTTGGAGTCCGTGGTACCCCAGGCAACGTCAGCCAGCGGTTCCACGAGACCTAGTCTAAAAAAAAAAACAAAACCCAAAGAGATAAAGTTCAGGTAAATTTGTTTTTAAAATATGAGCAGTTACTTTAATAATTTACAACTTCTCCCCTGGTTTTATTTAGGTTTTCATCTTCTGTCTCTGTTGATTTTCATATTTCATCTTTTTGTAGAAAATAGCTAGTCAGCCGGGCACGGTGGCTCATGCTTGTAAGCTTCAGCCTATGAAGCGGCCGGGGTTAGGGATCGCGGTTCGAGTCCCGACTGGGGTCCGTAGTGAGACCTAGTTCCAAAAAAAATAGCTGGACGTGGTGGTGCGCGCCTATAATTCCAGCTACCTGGGAAACTGAGGCTGGGGGTTGCTTGAGTCTGTGGTATCCCGGGCAACGAGAGCCTGCGGTTCCACGGGCAAAAATAGCAAGACCTAGTCTCAAAAAAAAAAAAAAAAAAAAAAGAAAAGAAAAGAAAATAGCTAGTCAACACTAAAATTTTAAATTAATTAACATGAGTCACTGCAAAGACTGCCTATATTTTATAATATTTTTCTTTTATGTTAGCCTGTGGGATGGAGCACTATTAGAATCCTCTGTCTGCAAACTGTTTTAATGTCATATTTAGGGCAAAGATTTTATCTACTAAGAGAATGCGTTCATTGAAATCATGTGTAAAAGATATAACCTGGAGAAAAATCTAATGCATAACTGATCTTTTAAACCCAAACTATGTAATAAATATTATGTTTCATGTGATATAATATAGTTACTAATTCCCAAACTAATCCCCAGGAATGTTATTAACTAATTCATCTTTTATAGGAATAAAATTTATCCGCTAAGAAAGACAAATCAAATGGTACAAATGGTGGGAAAACTGAACACAAGGGCTAAATAACTGGGACTAGGAACAAGTGGGAATTGAGTCTGCCATGTTCTGGTTGCCAATCCTTTAGAATATTTAATACCTTTGAGTTTTGGTGTTTTTTTATAACTATAAAATGAAAGCAGTAATACAGTAATATCATCCTTGCAGCATTATTTCAAAGACTAAAATGTGAAAAATTATTGTACTGAGTTTTGTATCATTTAACTCAATGGAAACAATACTAAAAGTTGATGAATAAAAGTGTGAAAAAGAAAACAAAAGCCTAGATTATGTGAAAAACTATTAAAATATGGTCACAAATAGAGTACACCAGGTCAGTAGTTAGTTGTGAAACTTTTTGGTTTCAGGACCTCTTTTAATTCTAAAAACTTAGTGAGGATTCAATGTGCTTTTCATTTATGTGCATTTTATCTAATGATATTTACCATATTAGAAACTGGAATTAAGACAATATTAAATAGTTATTAATTTAATGGAATAATAGTAAATCTATGGTACATCAATGTCTTGATGAAAAATGAAAAATAACTTTCCTAAAACAATAACTTTCCTAAAACAAAAAATTAGTAAGTGGCACTGACTTATATCTTTGCAAATGTCTTTAATATCTGTCTTAATAAAAAGAAAGTTGAATTCTTTTATCGGTCTGAAATGTACTTTTGTTTCTTTAAGTATGTTCAAAGAAGTATAGCCTATCTTAATCCTTATTCAATATCTAATAAAGTTGCTTTCACTTTCATTATTCTTATATAAATTTGTAAACCACATTAAATATAAAAATAAAGGCAAAAATGATCCACTGTACCCACAAAATATATAGTAATAATTATTTTTTTGATGTACTGAGAATTCATATACACACTAAAAAAAACTGCTTTGCAGAGAATGAATAAAAGAACTGTAAAAAGACATTTTTAATACTGATTACTAAGTAAAACAAATCTGAGTCATTATTTAAAATAACCTGAGTGAAAATCAAATATTTTTAGGCCTTCCCTGAAGAAGGAAACAAAAAATATTCAGGGTTATAAATTTGAATTAGTGAGCATATCAAATATTTCTGATCTTCCAAAAATTACTTTTGAAACAATAAAATAAGCTCTCGATATAAATTTCCAGTATTTTATCTGTCACAAGTATTATGGATTAATTTCTATATACAAAAATTTGGTACTTAACTTTGGAACTTCCCTTGTCCATTTAATATAGTAACAGCAACAAATAATTCTGGTATGGTTACAAAAGTCCTCTTGAATAAAGAAAACAAATGGGAAAGAGAAGGAACAGAATTATATATCCTTTTCCTTTCTTCTTCTACTAAAAAAGTTAATGTTGTATAGTAAAACACTGAGCTAATGAAATAAAACTGGAGTAGAGAATAAAATTGGGGGAAATGGACTGAACAGAGGAAGTTAAGATTTAGAGCCCTTCCACATCAGAACTTTCTTCAATGGTCTTTTCTTCAACTTTTCAACATGCTTAGAAATAATAACAATATTACTTAAACGCTAAAATGCTGAAAAAATATTCTAAAAAATTAAAATGTAAAGGAAAAAGAATTGAAAAGTATTTCCTGAAAAATTTAGGTGCATTTCTTTGATTAATCTCCCAGAGCACTTCACTCCACAAAAAGTGGGGAATGTAGGGACTTGAGGGTAGAGTCAGAAGACGTAGGTTCAAGAACTAGTTGCACCACTTCCTAGCCATATGATGGCTGTAAAGTTTCTTGAGTCTACTTCCTCACCTTCTAAACTGTTCTATCTTCCTCACCTTCTAAACTGTTCTATCACACCTGCAGCCTGCCTCAAAAGGGCTGATATCAAAAATATACAGAAACGCAAGCCACAATTATAGTGAAATTTACACCAACGTTAAAACATCAAGAGCACACATTCCAAAACTTAATTTTATAAACTAACCAGTGCCTTCACAGGCTCGGTAAAGCTGCTTAAGGGGACAGTTTGAATTTTCACTGTAACCCCCAAAGCAGGACAGGGTATCTCACAAATGCTAAGAGAACACCTCTATAGTTTGAGACTATTTGTAGCTTTCAATTTATTGTTTAATGGCATTAAAGAAAACATTAAAACTCACAGTCCCAACCTGAAAACAAAAAAAGCCAAATTTAAATTCAGATTTATTTAAAAACTAAAAAAAAAAAAAAGCAAACAAAGAGAATCTCTTGATGAAGGACTCCCATGCTCGCAAAAATTGGTTCATTTGACATACGAGGAATTCCTCCTTGTCTAGAGGAAAAAACCTCAGAATGAGATAAAATGTTTCTTCTCCTTAAGTAAAACCTGCAAAGCTAACTGTTAAAAAAAACTATGTATCCAACTCCACCGTTTCGCCTCAGACACCGTTTCTCCACTCTCTTCTCTAGACAATAACGGAATAGAACTCGATTTCCCACACAGAAGAGCGAAGTCCTTTGGCAACAACAAGGCTATGAGCTCTGACTGACCAGTAACCTGGGTGGGGGAAACCCGGTCAGAAAGGACGACCTGAGGGGCCCTAAATCCAGAAAGTTCGGAACCATCACCCGTCTCTTTTCCTTTGACTGAGAAAGACCTGGGGGTGGGCGGGTCTCCACAAATATCGGCATCAAATGTACAAAAGACCAAAGGGAGTTGCCTCCAGAAAGAAAAGCTCAAATCAGGCTGGGGACCGAGAAGCGCAGGCCTTGGGAGAAGAGGGCAGGAGCGGCGGCGCGGGCAAGCGGGCAGCGACCGCGACCGGGCAGCGGAGACGACGACGGCGCGGGGCCGCGGCCTGAGGGCCGCCGATCGGTTAGCCGCTAGCCACCTAGTCGCGATTCTTCCCCCGCCGGGGCCGGAGCAAGATGGTGGCCCACCCGCCACCGCGGATTCAAGTCCATCCCCTCCCCCGCTCCTCAAGCGAGCCCCCCAAACGCGCACCGGTCTCGCGACCCTCAGCCTTTTCCCTCAGAGAAGCGGCTGTGGCCGCCCCCGCGGCGGCCCTCACATCAAGGGAGGCCAAGGCCTCACCCGCGAGTCACTAGTTGGTTTCTGAGGCGCAGTCGAGGGAGGTGGGCACTTACCGCGAGCAGAGCGGCTCGGCCCGGCTGGGACGCGAAAGACGAGAAGAGGAGGAGCGCGAAAAACACCAGGCGGCGGGCACCGGAACGGCGCCGGCCGCGGCGACTCCCAGCGCGGAACGAGCGCCTCAGATGAGGGCACAAGTATATA
This sequence comes from Uropsilus gracilis, assembly GCA_004024945.1. Classification (NCBI taxonomy): domain Eukaryota; kingdom Metazoa; phylum Chordata; class Mammalia; order Eulipotyphla; family Talpidae; genus Uropsilus; species Uropsilus gracilis. The sequence goes on along the minus strand of PVHY01007740.1, from coordinate 3,463 downwards.
TCTGCGCGCGCGCTGCCTCATGGGTAGAGGCCAGTTTATCCCTTCTCTCCCCTTTCCCCCCCTCTTCTCCGCACATCCGGGTTTCTTTCTAACTGACAGGGAGGGCAGGCGCGGACATGTGCGCAGCTTTAAGAGTCCTCGAAGACAGCCGCTGTCGGGCTGCGGTCGAAGGCTCCCGGCTAGGGCTAGTCCCTGAGAAACCCAGTGTCCAAACCGAGTTACAATCGCAAAACAGGGGCTTTACCGGGTATCTAAACCCACAGAAACGTGTATTTTCGTCCCGTTCAACATATCCTCGTTCCCCCCTCGATATCCCCCCGTCGCTGCCCCCCACCCCCCGTGGAAGGGTTCCGGCAGCAATTTTAAGGCAGATACTGTTTAAAAAAGGAGTGTACCCGGGAAGTGAAGAGAATAAACCAGCTGATTAAAAGAAAAAAAGGTCAAGTTAGTGAAGTAATTCCTTGATGTCACTACATTTGTTTTAATTGTACGGTTTTGCTTGCCTCGCTGTTTTCTCTCAATCTGTCATCGAGGCGCCTACAGTAACTAAACCCGTAAGAAAGCACATTTGCAAGAAAAACATTTATAAAGGTAACCGTTGGCGCAAACATATTCCAATTAGAAGCACAGGTCGGCTAGCGGCCCACCTGTCAAACGTGGCCGAGATTTAGCGTCAAATCTGACCTCACTAGTTCGCTACCACACGTTCAGTCAGCCATTAAGACTTCTGTCAGTTCTTCCTATTTGGGCTAGCTTTTCTTTCTCCTCTGCAGTACCCTTTGTTACTGGCTCTGAAAATAAGTTTTAGAAGAAAAGGAGGAGAATGATCAAACTAACAACACGGGAAGTGAAAAGATCTCAAATCGTGCACATCTACAGCCCCATGGAGTAGAGCTTTTCCTCCAGCCCACTCCCTAGCGAGCGTGAAGACCCGACATACTCCTTTGCCTTTCTCTCTCGAGCCATTCCAAACCTACATTACTCCCCCTGTTCTCTTTGGGAGTCCCTGAGTACTCAGATTTTTCTCAAATTCCCGTGGTATATAGAATGTCAGCGTCTTCACATCATAACGGTAATGAGGAGTGCGGAAGGCCAGTCTGTCTCAGTGGGATGACCTGAAAACTTTTCTAACGAAAATTCGAATCCAATTTACTGTTTTCGTGGAAAATGCTAAGTTCAAGAAAACTCCGGTCAGCAAATTTTGTCTCGAGGAAATGTACACAAGAAGTCAAATTCTAATAAAAAGGATAACTGATGAGAATAGAAATAAGCATGTGGGAAATTGTTTGGATGAGTTGACTACTTAATCCAAAGAATTCCCCAGGCTTCTAGAAAACCACTCTCTTCAACCTCTTGACTAACCACAAGTTCTCTTCTTTCCTTCTTTTTCTTTTCTTCTTCTTTTTTTTTTTTTTTTAGAACTGCCATTAAATGAGAATTTACTCCTGCATAACTTTTCTTGGTAGCGTTTGTTGTTGTTGAGGTAAATTCACATAAAATTTCACCATTTTGAAGTGTACAATACAGTGGTTTCTAATATATTAGCAACATTGTGTAACCATCCCCATTCTAAAATAGCAGAATATTTCCTTCACTCCCCCCAAAAAAGAAACACCAGACCACTTAATAGCTGCTCCCAATTCCCTTCTGCCCACATTTCCTGGAAATCTTTAATCAACTTTGTGTCTCTACAGATTGGCCTTTTTTGAACATAGCATATGCATATACAATTGACTTTTGAACAACATGGGCTTGAATTATGTGGGTCTGCTTATATGTGGGTTTTCTTGTAAACAGATGATATAATTTTATTGTATTGATACATATAATAAAGTACTATAAGTGTATTTTTTTCCTGGTTACTTCTATAGCTACTTTCTTGCTAAGAATACAGTACATAACACACAACACACAAAATATATGTTAAGTAACTCATCAGTCAGGCTTTTAGTCAGCGGTGGGCATTTAGCCAAGTTTTGGGGGAGTCAAAATTTATACAAGGATTTTTGACTTTGAGGAAAGTTGGCACTCCCACCCTTCATGTTCTTCAGACAATGTGATGCCTGACTTCTTTCATCTAATGATTTTTTTTGGAACTTGGTCTCGCTCCGGGCCCCGGGCCCCAGGCGGGACTCGAACGGCGATCCCTAGCCCTGACCGCTTCATAGGCTGAAGCTATGCCCGGCACCATGCCCGGCTCATCTGACATGTTTTTAAGGTATTTTTTAAAAATCAATTTCGTAGTACCTGTACATTATTCCTTTTTATTGCAACATAAAAATTGATTGCCTTTTGTTTATTCATTCTTCATATGATGAATACTTTGGTTGTTTCTACTTTTTGACTGAAAAATATTATACTGAAGAACATTAGTTTACAAGATTTGTATGTGTGTGTTTCTAGATAGATAAGTAGATGTTAATATCTTAGGTAGTTTGAACTGCTTGAACAAAAATGCCATGGACAAGATGCCTTAAAGGACGAGATGCTTAAAACATTCTATCTATCTATCTATCTATCTATCTATCTATCTATCTATCTATCTATCTATCTATCTATCTATCTATCTATCTATCTATCTATCTATCTATCTATTTTTCATATTCTGGAGGCTGAAAAGTATAGGGTCAAGGCATGGGAAGATTTGACTCTGCTGAGGGCCTGCTTCCTGATTGGTAGCTGGCAGCCTTTTTTGATGTATCTCACCTGGTAGAAGAGACCTGAGAATTCTCTAGGGTCTCTTTTATATGGGTACTAATCCCACTCATGAGGGCTCCGTCGTCATTACCTAATCTCCTCCCAAAGGTTCCACTTCTAATATCATCCCTTTGGGGATTAGGATTTAAATTTATAACCTATGAATGGGGTGGGGGGGTATAAGCATCTAGCTCATGATAGATACAAAGGTAGATATATAGATACATAGAAACAGATCAGATCAACAAAGTGGAATAAATTACAATATGTGATCCAGGTAAAGGATACTGAGGTATTACTTGTACTATTCTTGTGACTTTGATAAACTTGAAAATATTTCCAAAAAATAAGTTTTAAATTCCATACTTAAAAGTTATTCCGGGTGCTGTTTTCTGGTGTTTTTTTTTTTTCCTTAGGCCTTCTACACGGGCAGGGTGAGCAAGGTCCTAGTACTGAGGTCTTTGTACTATGGGAAGCTAGGAAGCCACCTACGAGAAGATCAGAAGTGACACAATAAACAGTACAAGAAAGCCCATTTAGTCACGGCCTGAAAGGTCACTTCTTTTGGAGGTGCAAAAGGGAATTCCCATACAAAGGGAATTGTGCATGTAAAAAGTGGGAAATTAAACCTAGAGTCTAAATTCTACCACCTGGAAGTATAGAACTCAGCTTATCTAAAAGCGGGCAGAGTGGGTGCTGGAGGGCTTGCAGGGGAGAGGGGAAGGCTGGGTGGGGGGAGCAGGTTTGGGGAATTGAGTAGATGGGG